>JACGTJ010011651.1:416-18331 GCA_014858695.1 Chrysomya rufifacies | reverse complement strand
TTTTTTTTTTTTTTTTTTTTTTTTTAATAAAAAGTTTGTTTTTTGTTTTTTGAAATAAAAAATAACCATTATTATATATTGAAGAAAATATTTTTTCTTCAATATATAATAATGGTTATTTGATGAAATGATTGAATTTAAAAGAATTTTAAATGACATATTTTAATTGTCTTTAAATGAAATTTGAAAATTGTCAAAAACGAACTATTTAGTATCATTTTGCTAAGTTTTATTATATTCTTAGATATGGATACAATGTGAATCTATCTAAAAATGTTTTATTAATCTCACGAATATACGAATTTTGGGGAAAAAATCATAATTTTATTTCTTCTAAAAAAAAATTAGCTATTTTAGATTTAAATTTTCTTATTTTAAATAAAGACGCCTATTGGAAAATAAAAAAGATTTTAATTAACTTTATCTTTTTAGTTATTTTTGAATCTTATGGGATTTGTTATACATATTTTCATTTAATAGTTAATTAAATGTTAATTCTTGTATCTGTTGTTTATTTAGTATTTTTTATTGACTCCCTTAACATTTTTCTTGAAAATTTCTAATTAAAGTTTTAGCAAAATGTGACTTAGATTAAGAGATTTGTATTTAGCACAACTGCACGTTTTTATTATTTATGTTCCAATTATTGTTATTGTAAGGTTTAAATATTTTCAAAAAATTCTCATAAACATCACATTAAAGTTTGTCATTTACGTTGTGCATCAATTAAAACAAAAGTTTTACTTAATTTTAAATGAATCAGTTTTAAAGTTCTTCACACTTACATATTTTTTTTTAATAACGCATATATGAAAAAGTTGTATATGTATGATGCTCTTAATTTAAAGAGAAACTTTCTTAACGACTTCAATAAATTGATAATCTATGAATTTAGTGTATTTTGATATTTTTATTTTGTACTATTCCAAAATTAGAAAATTTCATTCACGTATTTGTAGAGAAAGCAAATAAATACTAAATAGAAAATATTTAGTTTAGGTTTATTTGTTGGTTTTTGTTTAAATGCAATCAAAAACTATTAGCACAAGAAACACATTCTGCAATACATAAAACATTCGATACAGTGCAAAGCCAATAGCATAGACATTACACGCAGAGAAAAGACATTTACGTCAAAATGCTATCTCTTTTAAAAGACATTATGGTGAAAACTATATATAATAGGTTATTCCTATTATGCTACAAATAATGTTTTTATTACGAAAGCATTTTTAAACATGTTAATTAAAATTTAACAATATTGTTGTAAACATTTCAACTATATTTTTAAAAATACTTTAGTTAACAATGAATATTGTTTATGATTTGTGTATCGTGTTTTCAAAATATCCATATTTAGAAAAATTTTAATTTTTTAAACTTGTGCTTAATAATATAATATTAATGTGGTACAACAAAAATATGGTTATACGAAATATGATTCTTTTTCCGCGTGTATGGACAACAATTAACAATTAAATTTAATTAAGATTTTACTGCACAAAAACCAAAAAAAATTAAGAAATAGCGAGTATGTGACTAAACAAGTAAACTTTAGTAAACCTATCTCCTGTGTATTGGAATTGGAAATTAGACTCGCAAATCCTTGTATAATATGTATATTTCTTAGACAAACACAAATACTTTTCATTCATTACTAAAATTAAAAAAAAAATGAATTTCTCACTAAAACTGTACTCATTCCATAGCATATTTGGGTTTTCATTATTATTATTATTATTTTTTTGATATTTTTTAATTCTGATAATCTTTATCTAAAAATAATCTATTTAATGGTTTAATTGTTATCAATTATTTAAAAAATTAAAACATATTTAATTAAAACTGTGAATTATTGCGAACATTTTAAATGTATAACGCTTTTTGTATGTTTTAACAGCATTTTTCAGATATTTGCTGCATATTTTATACTCCAGAAACGGTATTTTTGGTTTCCTGCGGACCATAGACTGACGGGTATATTTATATAAATTCATAGTAATGTTTTGAATGCTATCAATATTATGTGTTTTTATTAAATTGCATATCCGATTTAAGTTTAAATCATTTCTGTATATAGCAAGTGTTTAATAACTTTTTAGCTTTAACTTATTTTATATATACTTTTTAATTTTTTAATTAAAAAAATAGTTATTAAATTAATAAATTTGTTTAAATAAATTTCTGAGGAAAGGAAATATTTTATAAACATGTTGAATTGACACTTGTAAAACTGACAGACACTATTTAAATTTTTAAAGAAAAAGCATAGCGTACACAAAGCGTTTAAACACTTATGTATGTGTGTATGAATAAGAAAATCTCCTCACATCTAAATCCGTCAAACTATTTTGTTAAGTTAAGAGATTATTTATTCCCTGTTTCCTTATACGTATTTATACATTTATTTGGTAGTTTTATATTTTGTACGATTGCAAATTCTCTATAAAATTATTTTTTATTGCAAAATGTGTCAACTTTTGAAGAAAAACGGTATAAAGAGGAAATAAAAATATATTGATATTTTATGGGCTATTATCAAAATTTAAAATTTTTAGTTTTGCCCATAAAGTTTTGCACTCTGAATGTTTGTCTTTAGAATTTTCAAAGGTTCGTTTAATTAAGACCATATTTTTGTAAAATATAAAATCTTCGAGTAAGATATCGTGTAAACCCGAAAAATTTTGTTAATTGACTGTATGCGAGATTGTTTGTTGAGTTAGTTAGCCCGTCTGTTTATCGTTTCTTTATTTATGTATGTGTGTGTTTTCTATAATATTGTAACTGGTGACGATTGAATCGTTGGTAGACGTTATCGTAATCATCAGAGTCATCATCAGAGTCGTCTGCAACAATTGTTGTTAACGTTACTTATTTTACCATTATGTCTCTTAACGTTCCATCAGTATTTGTATATTTAAAGGTATTCACAGTGGGCCGAACGTTGATTGTAAGTTCCATAATAATTTATTTAACTCGGTTTTATAAGAATTTATTGTTTTTTCACGTTTGTCGATATAAAAAAATTAATAACATAATTACAAGTATACAAATATAATTTGTTCCACTGTGTCATACAAAAGAGTTGTCTTTATATTTTCGCATACATATTTAGTATGTGTAGTTGGGGGGAAATTGAGTATTTGTCATGGCGTTGACAACTCGATTGAAATTTTCATCTTTTTACTGTTTGAGTGTCGTAAAATGGAAAGTTTTGGTTTGAATTGTGTGGCAGTTAAGGGAATTTTAAAATTACAAAATACAAAACACTTACCCTCGTTGCATGTCATACATTGACAGGTGCGTAATGTGTTTTCCTATACGTAACTTAATATGTTTGTATATACTCGTGTGTTAGTAAGTGTATTTCAATTTGTATAGTGAATTAAATCGTCGTCTCGTTGTAAACAGTTGTTGTCGTTGTTTACCTAAATATATACACACACATACTCACACGTAGAAAGCAAAATCTGTATAAAAAAGGAATGTTTAGTAGTATTTAGTAGTAAACAAATTTTATGGTGGCAAATGGCAAATAATTTTCAGATATCAACTTGTATCTAAGAAGTTGATTTTAGAGTTTGATTTGGTTTTTTATTTGGTGTAAAATATGTGATTGAAAGGCATCCAGAAAATTTTATTACATCTTTTTTCTATTACTTTTTTCAACATTTGTTTTTGAAGAATTTGTAAAAAAAATGTTGACAATATTGGCAGAAAATAAAGAAATTATATTTCTTATAATTGTAGCAGGTGTTTAAAAATAGATTTTTTTCAACTATTTTTACAAGCAATTTTTCCACTTTTTCAAAATGTAATATCTTTTTCAATAATTTTGAATTTCCAAACAGTCTTTTATGTCTAGTAATCGATTACTCAAAAATTTTCTTATTGTGGTTTTTAAAGAAAAATTTCAAACATTGTGGCTATTACATAAATAATTTCTTTTAAATGTTTTCTTTTTATTTAAGCTTTATTTTAATTGCCATTTTTATTCGTCAACAAAGAAGCCTTATATGACATCATATCCTACTTATCTTTTGTACAATATCAACATCATTATGGAATGACGATTCAACAAATAGCTATTAGTTACAAATAAAAACAAAAATATAATAGAGGACATACATTTTAGTGCCCAGCCCAAGATCAAAATTCAATAAACCTTAGAAAATATAGAATAAAATAAAATACACACATGTAAACATTCTTAAAATCCAGTCATTTATTTTGCTAATTCATCTGCAATCCCCATTTACTATTTCGATAACAAACATTTAAACTAACATACATACATACATACATACATACATACAAATACTGTTTGTAGGTTAGTGATTGTGATTACAAATTAATGTATGATATGTGTGTATGTGTGCCACCACTACTATTATATTCGTATAATCATCAGTTCTGTTGAATCTCATACCATCACACCTACTAAAATGTTATCTTTGATTTCCGCACTAATTCCTTAATGTTTTACTTGCCAAATAAATGTTTTCATTAAATAAAGTTTCGTGCCCTTTGTTTTTTTCTTCTGTGCTTATAAATACGTTACAAATACCGCTACTAATCAAACTGAAATCGAAAAACTTGGAAACGCTAATTGTATATGGTAAACTGAATTGGAAATGGTACTTAATTAATGTTCGGACTGTTTCAATAGATAACAGTCGACTTTTATATCTCATAACAATGCTGAGATGAAATTATTAAATGCTGTCATTCATTGTAAAGATTTAAAACTTTTGTAATTCAAATGAAATACAATTATATAAATAATTAACTATTTACACTTTTTTGATATATAATATATAAACGATCGGAAAAAATATTTAAAATTTTAATTTTTTACAAAACCCCAGTTTGGACCGGTTGTATTGTGCCAGCGTCATTTATGTATTCGATGTACAAATTGTGCTGAATATATAATAACTACTTATAATTTTGTTTTCAATAAAATTTTCCGGGTTTATTAGTGATTTTTAAATTGAGACTACTCTTAAAATTTGTATGTGATGTCATAATTTTACTATGTATATATCCAAACACAGATACTCCCATATGCATATGTATTCTCACACCTACATATACTTATATATTTATATTAGATTTAGTATATAAAACTCATATAAACATAATTAATAACAAACCGCTCCTATTACTCTATCCCTTGCCATTTTAAGAATTAAGGCAAATTGAAAACCATGAAAACTTTCGATACAATTAAAACGTTAGAAATGTTAAAATTTTCGGATATTCACTTTGTCCTTGTTTCACATATGTGGAGACGTCATAGCACACATGCGTTTCCATACTCTCCAGGATATTGAATTGTATTTATAGGTCGTCATCGACATAGTGGTAGACATCGTCAAATGGCATTTTTCTACTCCTCTTATCGAAAAAATCAAATTGTATAAACGACAGGAGGTGCGTATTGTATGCGTGAATTTTATATTATTATAAATATATTTATTTACATTTTTAATCTAAACAGTTGAACAGGAAATAACAGTGCGTGTTTGAATGTCATCATTTTTCCATTTTTTATGCCTTAATATTTGTATCTGTGTCGTAGACTTGCTATCCTAAGTAACAAACAAACTATATTTTATAATGTGTATCTATTTCGTTGACTAAAGTTGACTTGGCATGGTATTGACTTGTTTAGTTGTTTGTTTGGCATTGAATAGTTATTGAATATGGGCTTGGTTTCTATCGTATTTAAAAAATTGTTTTTTTTTTCTTTGTGAAATTCTGCCGCTGAGTGTGTGTATGTGTTTATTTGCTATTGGTATTATGTATTTGGTAGATAGACAGCAGAGATATCAGCAAAATGAAACATAATCAATTGCATTTATATCTATTGTTGGTTGACGTTGTTTTATATATTTTTGACTTTTATGATTTTGGTGCGTGATGTTGGCCATAAAATATGAGAAACACACGTACAGTTTTGCGTGCGATTTGTGATTGTTGATGCTTTACATACAACAACTTGTGGATCAAAACGATAAGAATATTATAGGAATTTGTTAAATGTTTTATTTTTAGCTTAATAGAAATTTAGCGTTTTCAAATATTTTTATAACACAATTTTGTACAGTGTATGCGGATTATGATTTTTTTTTTGTAAATATTTAAGAATGTATTTGCATTTTCAATATTATATACCAACAGAAGTATTTTCATAGTATTTTCATTTTCCGATTATATTTGTTAAACAAGTATTTTGTAGAAGAAATGAGAAAAATAGTTTTCGTTTTAAGCAATTACAATTATTGTACTCAATGTCCGTTTTCAATAATCAAAATTATGTCTTAACAATTCTTTACTTTTTACACGTGGAAAATATTTAAAAATATTCTTAACGAGTTGAAGGTCCCTTGAAAAGATATATAAAATATTACTTTATTAATAAGTTTGCTTTGAATAAAAATATATATACCTTCATCTACGTAAAATACATTCAAAACATCATGATACAATGGAAATATTTAAATGAAAATAAAGCGCGTTAATTACACCGCCATTACTTTTAATTTGTAGCTTTGAGACAGTAGTATGTCTGTCTCTCTGTCAATGAGTCCATTGAAGTAAATGTGATTATCATTAACATAAACATTATCATTGTTATTTTTGTTGTTTATGCTTCTGCTTTTGTTGTTGCTGCTTATAATAATGTTGCTCTTATTGCCAGCTATTGTTGTGACATTTTCAGATTTTTTTTTTTTTTTTTTTGTTATTGGACGATTGTTATGATTTTAACATTGAACGTTCTAATTTAGAACGTCATTTTAAGCTTGTGGCTTACAACAACAAGAGCACATTAAAAAGTATAGTAACTATATTTAACAACAACAATGAAAACAAAAAGGACAAATATTAATAATCTCTTACAGCGCACAAAAATTTTTTAGAAAAAAAAAATAAAAGAATTGAAGTCAAGAAAAAGATAAACATCACTTAAATGTGAGTGAATTTTAAACCACAATTTTATAGAAAAAGATACCAAAAGAGGAAAGTAGAATTCCTTTTAGAAATTATCAGCAATCTTACCACCTCCAACAACACCAACAGGCAGCATCAGTCAACTTTTATTTTGTCTTTTGTTTGTTAAACACAAAAACCATGTCCAATAATTTTATATTGTTGTGGCCGCAATTATTACTGCTAATATTTTGAAGCACAATATCGCTCTAAGCGTAATACATTCAAAATGAGGGAAAAAATATAAAAAATTAAATGAATGAAGCTATGTTTTTCTAAAATAATGCTAATTATCGGAAACTTTTTCAACTCTACCACAACAGTAGAAGTATTTTTTTATAATTATTGGTAAATTTTTTAAAAGTGTATTTTTGTAGGAAAATGTTAAAGCTGATTTTAATTAAGGTTTAAAAACTTCTCGAATTACTAAAAAACTAGACATTTAGGAATAAACCGAATTTTAAAATTGAATGAAACAAACTTTGTTCTGCAGCGTTTGAAGTTTAATAAAATTAACATAGAGCTTTTTATTAGCCTTATTTTACTAAAATTGAACCAATAGTTTGCATGGCGCAAATTCAAATGTTATTGCTTTAAGTGCTGTAGGTTGCGACATAATCGGACTTGACCGATTGTAGCAATCTTACTAGTCTACATCGAAAATTACTATTACTGTAAACAAATATTTGTTATATGTTGCCCAATTTTAGACACTTTTCCTATGACACTTTCATAACTCAATGTCTGATTAAACATCACAACTAACTTATATAACAATCAGTTTACTATGTGTATACATATTTATAAAATATCAAGTATATAAAACAGATGGTTACAAGAAATGAGAAGAAGATAAAATTGTGAATGTATGTGTGATGATGTTTTAAAAGCTAAACTATGCAACATGTTAGTAAATCGACTTCTTTATGCACATTCCCCTTTATTCTTCATAAACTCTTACTAAATTGTATTTTCTGACTATTTATATAATTTTTCTCATGTAAAGTTTATTTATATTAGCATTGTTTTTGTTTGCTTATTCACCTGTTTTTCAACGCTAACCGTCTGTATGAAAACGACAGCATCATAGATAAACAAGTAAAACTCAAATATCAACAACATCAACATAAAAATCTACAGAACATTGTTTGACAGTCTATCGTCTGTTCGTATGTTGTTTTGTTTTGGCATATTTAAACTAATAACAGTACTTTTCGGTTGACATTATTTTGCTTTTAGATTGTTGTTAATGTTTAGATTCTGCTGTTGCTTTTCTTCAATTTGTTTATGCTGCGGATGTTTTGATGTCAATGGTGTTGCTGGCTGTCTTTGCTATCGTTTAGTTTGGAAAAGTTTACTTTAATAACAGCAGATCTTCAATTTCGCAGACTATCTCTGTTGTTCTTTTTTTTACCTTACATTACTTTTAAATCGTCAACATTTACAATCCAACTGACATGTCATGTATTTGTATGTTTAGGACTTTTCTAAAGACTTTGATAACAAGTGAAGAGTTTCTTCGGATCATTTTGTAAACATTGTATTTTATAAAGCAGTAACTCATACAAATAAAGGAGGTTTGTAAAATTTTGTTACAAATTGAATACCTTTACTTCATTATCAAAACTTGTGATGACTTTTCGTATTCAGTTTTCCTACCAGACCTTATTTCTGTTCATAAATTCTACTCAGTTTAGTGCTTGCTATTTTTCGATATTTTCCGCTGATATTGTGTTTGTTTTCAAAACTCATTTATGTCAAGCAACCTGTTAGAGCATTAAATAACAACTAAAATGTTTATGTGTGTGTTTATTTAAAGCGACACATACAAAGACCATCTGAATAAAAAAGTTGTCTTTTGTTTTTCATTTTCGGTGTAACCTTTTCTTTAAAAGCAGAATATTTAAGAAACGTGAAGACTTGTTTTCTTCTTTAGTTGTCGTTGTCGATTTACAGTGGGATACTTTACGAAATTTAATATCTTGAAGTAAATTTTGTCAGTAAAATCAGAAGTTGAAAGAAAATTAAAAAAGGAATATGGCAATTGGAATTTCCTAAAAATGATAATTATTCATTGTGATTGGTTTAATTTTGTAACAACGAATATGAAATTCAATGTATTTTTTGTTGTAGATTTTTAAAGACATAAATTTTCAAAACTTTTTCCCTGTTCTTTGTTTGCTTATTCGTAGTGTAATTTTGTATTTGATTTGTATTGCCGCAACATGTTAAATAACTTTTTGTTATTGTCGTTGTTTCCTTCTTCGTATAAATACGTACTTTGCTTCAGATTTATATATTAAGTACGAAAGTGTGGCAAGGTTACACTCATTGTAGTTTTTGACTTTATTTTTTATATTACATAAACAACTACACGTATACATGTCTATGTGTTGTAGGTGGTTTTTTTATACACCTCTTCGTGTCAAATTTCCACTCATTTATTTACATACAAACTTTTGCAACATATATACATACATATGTGTATATGTATGCATGTATATATGTATGTACATATCTTGGAGAGAGCGAGTGTTTGTCAACTTATTTTATAAGTTTCTTTTCAAGTTTTTTTATGAGATCTGTGTGAGGTAGCAGTGGTGTGGTTAGTGAGAGAAGCACATTAACTTACAATGCTGACATTTACTTGTCGTAATTTTTGACATTTTAAAGAGGTTTGTTTAGGACTAAATATTATAAAATAAAACAAGCAGCAAGTGGTTATTTGGGTTTTCCCTATTTTTTTTCTATTTTATACTTCAAATACATATATATATGTATAAATATAAAATATGTATGCATGAGTGTATCTCGCTTTCTATTGTTTATTCTTTGTTTTTTCATTTCATTTCTTAAGACTTTTTTCTGTAAGTTTTTATTTTTGTTCCGATGGAAATGAATATTAGGGCAGAAGTTGTGTTTATTTTATAATTTTAAATTCCTTAGAATGATAAACATTTGTAAATATTTAATACTACAAATTAAAAAGCTAATGGAAAATGGGTTAAAGTTTGAAATGTTCAAGCTATATCATTATTGAGCCTTTATAAAAGTCAAAAGTAACAGCAACAACAAACACCATAAAAGATTTTGATAAATTTGTTCAAATATTTGTACCTTTCAAAATCAAATCAAATGTTACAGGTAGTACGTTAACTTTTTCTTTTTTGGAAAAGTTTTTATTGTAAAGTTAGTTTATGAAATTTGGTTTTTAAGAAAACTGGGTATATTTGACATTTTAAATTTTATTGAAGAAAATGTCACAAAATGTTGTATAATTACGTTTTTACTATTTTTTATTTTCAAAAAATGTGATTTTAAAAATGCCAATAGAAGAAAAATCTCAATAAAATTATCTAAAGAATTCGCTCGAAGATGTTCATCATTTCGTAAAATGTATTTAATATTAACATCACAGCTCTAATCACTTGTTAAGCAAAACAATTTTCTCTCACTAAGATACTCGATAATTAACTAAACTTTTAATGACATGTTCTAGTGTAAATGTTTGGATGCCTTCACTTCTGTCACTTATATTAGCTTAAATACAGTTCGAATAAGAAGGAATTGGACTTGAACAAAAACTATATAAAATAAATTTCTTTTAGACATGTCAGTGACTAAAATCTACAGATAAAAGTCATTTCATCTATAAATACCAAAGTGAATCCGAAACAAAACAACGGCAACAGTAAATCCCGCAAAAGGAGACAGTCGATTTATGTTTTTATTTTTGTAATTTGTGTATGTTTGTGTTTTTGGTTGGTAAATCTAGAGAATGGTTTGTCAAATTAAATTTATGGCTTTATTTGTTGATATAACATTTTGAAATTGCTGTTGTTACAATTTTTATATATAAAATTTATTTAATATGTTTCTCTTTTTTTTTCTCTTCCTTTGAAAATATACATTTATGCCATCCTACTCCAAACATTAAGATAATCAACGCAACAACTAAAACATTGAACAAACTACCGAACAAGGACTGAAACAACTTTAACAATAATATCACCCAATACTACAAAGAAATAAAAAAAATATGTATATAATCCATCGAATGAGAAGTGAAACCCCCTTTTCCCAAAACGAAATATAAAAAAATTAAACCAAAATTTATATTAGTTTCCTCGTAAAAACATGGCCAAAAGCTAAAAATGGTAAACGAACAAAATAAAAGTAGCAGCAACATTAGCTGGCGGTGAAGTAATGAAACTATTTATATATGTGTATGTGAGTGTTTATGGATTTGTGTTAAAGTTGAAAAAAAAAAAACATTACACAAATATTTTATCATTTATATTGAAACAAAACAACAATCAGTAACAATATCAGCGATTTACAGTGGGCCATAGACATAATAAACATCCAAATTGTATTTGTATGATTATTTTATAATAATTTTCCGCTAGCGATTTGTTGTGTAAAATCTGAAGTTGAAATTTTACAAAAATTAAAAAAACGACCTGGTCTATCTTACCAGACCAGTGAATTAATTCTATTTTAAAAATTTTATGTTTGGAGATCATGACCATTAATGGGATCGTAACATCATTTTTTGATTATTGTACAAGTAAAGAAGTGTTAATTTGCATTTGGAATACTACATATTAGTCGGCTGAATAATTTCCCTAATCTTAGACTTATAGGTCCCACTGTCCTACGGCAACATGTGAAGAAAAATGAAATAAATGTAAAGAAAAATAAAATAAATGTAAAGGAAGAAAAGGAATAATAAAAAATCAAAATCATCTTTAAATCCTTAGTCAGCCATAATAGCGAAGCCCATGTGAGGCATCATCATCAACAACAGGCAACAAACAACACACATGTTGAAAATGAGCCAAATAAATTGTTCGCAATCAGAGGGTGGTTTGGTTCTAGTACACTATATATATATACATATCAAAATATATCTACATACATGTGTATATAAGTAGTAGCAGTAGTGAAACTTATCAAAGAGTCTGAGGGCAGAAACGGTTTTAATAGTGTAATGTGATTGAGGGTGTTGTTATTGTTTCAATGGCAAATTACGATCTTCCTTCAAAGTCCTTTTTTATTATTTTATTTATTTTTTACAACTACAGTTGTCTTTTAACTGCAGTAACTTGGTTGTTGTTCATTTTGATTTCTGCTGCTGCTATAGTTGTTTTTATTTTTATTTATATGTGAATGAGTTGAAGTCATTTTGAAATTGTTAAAAATGTTTATATGATTATTGTATATGTATGAATGTAAGTGTGTAAGTGTGTATACATGTGTTGTTTATGTGTGTTGTGGCACAAACGATAAAATGGCAACAATTTATATTTTATTGGCAGCACAGATTTAAGTGTATGTCATTTTTAACTTATAATATCTTTGTTGGATTTAATTTTTTTCTCATTTTTTTGATTTTTAATAAAACAAAAGAATTATAACCAAACTAATAAAAAGTTGCTAAAAACAATGTATTTTATACAGATTGTTTTGTTTATTGGTATTCGATTTTAAACTTTTACATACATTTGTAAATTCTTAATGAAAAATATTTTCTGCGATTCAAATATTTAAATTGTGTTATAAAAGCCTTGGTAGTGTTTGCTTTTATGTTAACAATGTAGTTCTTCTTGTGGAATCATTATAACAAATGTAACGTTATTTAAGTAATAATTTTAAATTAAAGTAATAAATGAATATAAATATATAACATATCAAATAGATTGCTTGATACGAAAAAAAAAACAAGAATATTAAATTAATTAATTTATAAATAATTGTAAATTTAGAATGTCTTATATTTATTATTATTATTGAAATACCTTGAGCCCATTACTATTGACTACACCTTCTACCATAAAACCCATAATAAATCACTTTGGTATGTTGTATGTAGTCATTAAAATAAAATTACTAATAGTTTATTGTTCTATTCTATAAGCTTTTTACTTACATACGCTTATTGTGTTATTTGGAATCTAATAAAAAGACCTTGAACAAAGCACAAAATTACGCACCATGTAATTAGACAATACAATGATAAAACACTTCAAAATGGACATTTTGCGAAATTGTGGACTTAAATGCTTAAAGGCAAATTAAACTTGTAAATTTAATTCGAAAACACTGATATAAGAAACAAAACGCTAGAAATGAAATGTAACATGTTGGCTCATATCCTAAAGACATAAATATTAATATAAATGTATAAGAGTGTGGGTAAACACATTTACATATCTGCTAACTAAAACATATAGATTCATATACAAATGCTCTAGTTGTTTCTTACACGTATACATTCGTAACGATAAGGTGCGTGTGAAAAATGGGCTTTACCGCGAAATTGCTTTTAATCCAACGATTTAAAAACGCATGAAATATAAACGAAAAACTCTCTTCAATTGGAAAAAGAAAAGAATACTCACTTAGAATTAAAAAAAATTACTAAAGATAGAGTTGCTATGATTAGGAAATGTGAATGTAAGAATGTTAAAAATATCTTTGTATATATTTATGCCAGTAGAGTAGAACCATTTTACAAAACAAATCAGATTAGATGGTTGAAATACGAAATGAATTAAAAACAGAAATAAATATGAAATATGGTCAAACCAATCAGTAATTTAATGATTTATTTTTTTATTATTTTTTTACAATTAATTAGTTGGTTGTAAAAACGATTATTAAATAAAAAAAAGAATTTAGTTTAGTTTCCTTTTCAATACGTTGACAAATTCCTTAAAAAGTATATAACTTTTAATTCTTTTTTTTTCCTAAATCAATATTTTTAAATTTATCTAAATTTTATTTTAATTTGTTTTACAGTTACTATATTATATTAGTTGCCTTTCTCCCCCTGTGCGCCGAATAAAAAAATGTCCGAAATTTAATTTAGGCCTTTTTTTGAATTAGTTACCGATTTCTCCTTCCTAAGTATTTGATTTTCCAAAAATTCCGTCTTTTCGGTGATATATTTCATTTCAAATGTAAAAAAATTTTAATAATTAGTAATTAGCCCACGCATTTTAAATTTTATTATTTTTTTTCACTGTGAAGTTTTAATATAAAAATTGCCTCAAATGCTAAGAAAAATATTGAACAATTCAGTTATTTCGTTCTTAAAACAATAGAAAACCGGAAATCAAAAACATTTATCACTATCACTGATATTAAAACTAGATATTCAGTCGTTGCAACAGTCGTGACTTTCTTATTGTTATTGAAAAATATCATTAATACTATGAAAACTTACGCAATTTACCGAAACAGTTATCAACTTAAGATTTCATAAGCGGAGTTGCAATTATTTCGTATTGTTTCTGTGGATAGTGTTGTGGCTTTAAATTGAATCAGCGCAACAAAGTGCATAAATTTGTTGCACTCATTCAATGTCTGATACATTATTCGAAACATCTTGCATAAGAGGGAAAAGAGTGCAGAGTTGAAGTTGGGCTTCCTATATATAGCAGCAAGACCGGTAACGAAAAAAGGAAATAAAACGGAAATGTTGCGTTCATGTTTAAAACTATCAGCTTAAAATTTTAAAATTTCCTCTTTATTTCCAATTTAAATAGTTGTGTATGTGTAGTAAGTATACTGACCTGCATTTATTGAAATTGCGAAAACAAAATGAAATTAATTTACAACGCTTTTGTACTTTCTTCGCAATAGATACTACTATCTGTCTACCAACAATAAAATTAAGCTTGAAATGGAAATGTGAAATATTCACAACAACACAGTGGTACAGAATGAGAATTTTTGGAACTAAATGCGTAATTTTATTATTTCATTGCCGAAAAGTTTTACAAGATCTGCAAACAAAGTATACTTATGCATGTTATATATATCTTATAGTTTTCAAGTTATATTTATATAAAAGCTCAATGATTTTTGTACACATATTTCATTGTACAGCCCAATATTTTTATTCGATTTTCTAGTAGTTTCCACTATTAGCTAAAGAAAAATTTTATCCATTAAAAAGTAGAATTAAAAAAAATACAATTTTAGAAGTTGTTTAAAACAAACCAAATTTTAATTTTCTACAATTTAAACACCTTTAACTTCGTTCCTAAAGGGATTAACCCCACAATCCCCACTTCCAAAGTTATTATATTTAAATTATAAACACAAGTTAACTATGTGAAATTTATTAATTTAACTATATGAAATTTATATCAATCTAACAAAACAGTGAAAAATATTTAATTCTGTCCCAGTGTGGAGTGTTGTAAAGCAGATTGTTATCATGGATTTGTTGTGTTTCCAAAAAGAAAAAATAAAACTTAAAATTAGTTTTGTTCGTATTTTACACATATTTTTGATAAAAACTGCGAATAGAGGTTATTTGGCAAGAAATTTATGATTTTATTGCCGACTTTGTTTTGCTCTTGGATTTAAAATATATTAATAAATATTTGGAAAATAACTGCAAAATATTAACTTAAAAATATAATATTTCTGTAAATCTATTAGCAAACTATATTCACAGTTTACACAGTTCTATACTATTCTTATAATACTCTCAAATAGTTGTATGTATGTATGTTGTATTTCATTCTGTCAGCCAGTTCTAGATTAAATGTGATTGATAATTGCTAAAAGTTATAGCAGTTGCATAGTGAACTATTTTGCTACATATATGATTCAACATAAATTATGAGCATATAAAAGTGTTTTTTTTTTAACCATAAATACATATACTATGTATATTTATGTAAGCTTCATACTATATATTTAAATTTAATGTAAATTATTAGTTTTATTGCTTCTTAAAATACCTTGAAAATAAAAAAATAAAATTACATTTCCATCTTGTCACATGAAAAATTAATATTTTTAATTAAAAACGATTTGCATGTCTTAGTGAATACAGTGATATAAAATGGTGCTCTTTTTTATTTAGTTTAAAGAACAACAAAATTACGATTTCAATAAAACATTTAAGTGTTTTATGTAGTAATATCTCAATAATTTTTTTTTTAAATTAATACTTTAAGGTGGGGCTCTTACATTTCCATTACGGGAATTATGGTTATATTTCAAAATTACAAAACGTCTGCACATACGCATTATTACCTCTCCACCTATGGTGTAGTGTATAATTCTAAGATCGTTTAACTAAAATTTAGTTCATTTTGTGAAAATGGTGTAATCCTGTGAACTTGATTTAAAAAACCAAAAATCGTAAATCTCTTGTTTATAATAAAATTTAAAAAAATTATTGATATTTGTAGTCGCACTACTACAATTTTTAAAGCCATTTAATTATACACAAACTTGTAATGTTTCTTTGGTAGTAATTTGATAGAAACCAAAACGGAAATTTTTGTCATTTCGGTGAGAAATATTATTTAATTAAACTATATTTTCAGAACATTGAGACTTAAGATTTGCCACTGCTCTAATGTGTATATGTGTATAAAAACTAAAATTTTGTTAAATAACATTCATTTAGAATTTACATACAAGTACAAAAAAAATGTTATTTAAAAATTTATTTGTATTCTTTTTTACAATTATTAAGTTGATTACTACAATGAAACATTTAATGCTAAGAAACATTTAAAAAGATGTTCAAACAATAATTTATGTTGTAAATAGCAGGTTCAATTCCTCAATTATACAACTTCTCTATTTGTGAAAATGTTTCACTTTTTTATTTCGAAAACTGTTCTATGGAATGTGTATGGTGTATGTATAATTTTTGAAGAACTAAATTTAATTCAATTATTTTCAGTTCCTAAATTTTTTGAACAATATAAATTTTGATTTTCTATTTTAAACTGCATTTATTTACTCTGCTACATTTTAACATCCGATACACCTGAAAATGTGAACAATTTAAGACATGAAAGTTAATTTTTTTATATTTCTGAGTATGTAAATTGTTAACGATTCTAAATTCAAAAGATTTCTTGACATTTATTATTTACTTTACTTATGCCATTATTATAGCTTTCGAATAATGTGCCAGACAATAAAAAGTAGGGTAAACTAAACTGAACCATAAAATTAACTTTTGCTAATTTTAATTACAACAAAAACTCATTATTTTTTCCTATTACAAATAACTTTTTATATTTTTAGTTGAAATAATATAAATAAGAATTCTTGCTTTAGTTATTTATTTATTTCTTTTTTGTTAATTTAGCATTGTTTATAATTAGAAATTATAAACATTTTTGCATTTATTTACTCATTTTACAAAATCTCTGACAGAAAACCTCAATTCTTGACAATGATAATGAATTACATGACATTCTCCATGTACACATACACATGAAGCAATGCATATGTATATTCATGTAATCAACTCAACACAAGTATCATATTTTGTATGAGTAAATGTGGTAGATGTCACAGTGGGGCAGAATCGAAAATTTTTGGAAATAAATCTGAAACTTCTAAACAAATGGATGGGGGCTGACCTATGGTAGATCAAAGTTGATTGAGTCGGTTGATTATAAAATTTGTATTTCTTGTCCGGTTTGAACGATTTTTTTATATTCTTAAAGGACTTGACAGACATAAAAACATGCTTATATGTGCTATTTATATCTTATAGTTTTCAAGTTTTATAATTCATATGGTCTAAATTTCCAAAACTCTTGTTCAGTTTAGTTAAAAAAAAATCGCCCGATTTAGTCCAATTTTTTCAAACGTGTAGTAGATAATTTTATCTATACAACATATTCCAATTTTTACATACAAATGCTCGAAACTCTATGGACTTTTTTTTTAAATTTTTGTAATAATACCTTTCAGAAAAGTGTAAATGTAGTATATGTTCTATAAGAAAATTTCTTTATAGGGAAAGAAAAGTGCAAAAAATTAAAAAAAAAAATTCAATTTATAAATTCTTCATTTCAGAATCTATAAAAGATATCGAGTTGAAATTCTGTTGTATAGATAATTTTATCTACTACGTGTTTAAA
>JACGTJ010011647.1:0-16075 GCA_014858695.1 Chrysomya rufifacies | reverse complement strand
ATAAGAGAAATATTTATGCCAAATTTCGTCTTCCATGTTGGAATGTGTTGGTTGTATACAGGAACTTCTGCATGACACTGTCTTCGATAGTGTGGTTAATAACACATTGCACAAAGATTTTGGCAATTGTCAAAGCAAACTGTTATCTATTAATCGAATACAGCTTGTTAGGCATCATTTGGCCTGTTGGGATGTTAAGTACAACAAAATATTTTATTAAAAGCAATCACCTTTATGTATTATTGTCAACTGTTACAATAGCAAAAACAGCAAAATTATTAGTAACAATTGCTACAACACACATTTATTTTCTTTGTCCTTATTATAAGGGTAACGAAAAGTTTAAACATGCGATCAATCAATCAATCAATCAATCAATCAATACAAAAACTAGTTCAAATGTTGTATTTCATTGACAAAATGATCTTATTGGTAAGTGTTTAGATGTCCTTAAAGAAATTGTTGATGTTTGAAATGTCTAGATTTTTTTTTTTTTGAGTTAATAAAGCAAAACTGTGTTGTTAACTTTCTGGTGGAGTTCAGAGACTATTTGTCATTCGAAGTTAGGGTTAGGGGGTGATCAATGCAACAAAAGAGACACCAAATCTGGCCAAAGCAGTTAAACGATTAAGTACTAATGATATTAAAAACATTTTACAGGGTGCCCGTCAGAAGAGTACATATAGTGTACTTTTATTAATATCAAAAAAGGGTAAACTGGCACAAATAGGAGATTTTCCAAGTAATAGCCGCACAAAAAGGGAAATTTCAATCCAGGGCGTCCTTACGAAGAGTACAGAAGAGTACGAAACAAAAGCAACACCATCAGCGTTACCATTGAAAATACAACAAAATTTGCAAAAATAAAAGAAATTAAAGACGTCTCAACAAGGTGAGTTAATGTCGTAGATTTGTAGAATCAATGGCGTATGAACTATCTATTGAGCGGAAGTTAATTTTGTGGCTCGCTATATAAACGTGTTATAACAACATGTAAGTTATGAAACAAAAACTGTTCGATAGTAGGAAGAATATTGAAAAAAATGGGCGTGTGTCGCCTACCCACAAATATCCGTTATTTTAGTGCATTTTGTGAAATAATATGTCACACATGTATAATAAATGGAGGTACATGATGAAATTTTCGATGTATCGTTAGTTAGTAGGCAGAAAGTTGACAAACATTTCTTCGTTTCTTTATTCCATTACAAAAACAGTTATCAATTAAATACACTTTAGTATATTATGATGGTGGGTATTAAAGATTCTGCCAAGTCGAATATAACATTCCAACTTTTTCATTTTTAAAAATATATTGTTAAAAGGTAATAAATTTGACTGTTAGAAAAAATAGAAAAAAAAATATTTTAGAAAATTATAATCACGAAAAAATCATCAACATATTTATATATAAAATCAAAAAAAGTAAATATCTTCTGAATACGATTTAAAATAATAAAGAGTTATGAAGTGTTAATCATCTGAAAGACATTAAATTGGCCTATTTTCTTTTATGTAGAAAATGTTGCCATAATGGAGCCCCTATAAAACATTGTCAAAGGGCAGATATACGATATATTTACATACAGTTTTGTTCGATTTCTGATAAGATATAGTCCCCATTTTCTATAAAAAACTGAGTGTAAATTTAAGTTATGAAATATTTCAATATAAGCTCCAAGTTAAGTTTTATAAAATTTTACAGTTCAAAGCTTAATTTGATATGAAAATCAGTAAAGAGTTTAAAGATTTTTTTATTTTTACAATAATCTGAAATGTTTGGAGTTCGGCCTGCAAATATGTGATGCGAAATCGCATATTCCGGTCTACGTTGCAGATGGTCAAACGTAGTAAAATGTTAAACTGAAAAATCATAAAAGATAATAATCCTCAGTACCCGGCCAAATTAAAACAAACAATTGCTCCGAACTGAATATGATATTTTTATGGTTGCCAGATGAAATAATGGACCAATCATGATCAATTTCAATACATATAAAATTTCATTAAAATTTGTATAAAATTTAAATGATCCCTGCATTTTATAACGGCTTTAACGTTTGAACTATTATTTTTAAAGATTAAGTTATGGAGTTGTTTTAATTTTTAATTTTTGTAGCCACCTTCATGTAAAAATTAAGACCTACCTCAACATGCATCATATTATGAGTTCTTGTAGGATTCTAAATCGATCTGGAGTCAGTATGCCTGTCCGAAAGCACGAAACAAATCGTATGTATTACAAATAAGCACCTTCAGTTCATAAATATGGAAGTTATGGAACAATAACCTATAACCTATTTTGGAGTATTTTATAGCATTAAATCTCATAAATGGAAGAATGTATAACATTAAAAATTTGAGTGCGGTATAGTATTATGAAACTTGAATACAAAAGTTAAAGGAGACCCTCCCACTTTGGCACCCTCCTTTAATACTAGAACATGTTAGAATATATGGAATTTGCTCAACATTTCTTATATTCAATTATATTTCGATTACATATGCTAAATGAGCATTGCTTTTGTACACTTTTTGCTTTCCTTTTTTCATGTTGTCTAGGGCATGATGACAGTGGATAACAAAAATTCGACCAAGTCGAATAATAATGCTGGTTTTTCATTTTTCATATTGAATTTCCCAATATATATGTATATGTCTTAAATTGGGAAATTAAAAAAAGGGTGAAATTATCTGTTAGCTATGTTTGAATTATTATTCAATATACTTAATAGTTTTGGAGATATTACAAAACATGTTTGCCAAAACATGAGTTTTTTAAATTTAAAATATCATACAGAATCATACCTAATATTTGTAAATTTTTTTTCAACACTATAAACTTGAATATAAAACAAACACTTTGAACTATTTTGGTCTAAAATCTATACATAAATGTAGATTCTATTGCCAAATATCTGTGGACTTTCGACATAAGTTCTCAAGTCAAGTTAGGTGAATTTTGTTAGCATTGAATCATTAAATTGTGAAATTTTAGTAGCATATTTTGCACTAAGCAAAATTTTTTTATGTAAAAATTTGGGATAACAGTTTATATCTCAATAGTCCACAGAGATATATAACTGCATTCATTTAAAATAATGTTCAATTTTGCATACAAATTTAAATTCCTTTTGTTGTTATTGTATATACATATATTTTTTAAATTTTTGCATAAATTCGTTATGAGTAAAGGAAGTTAAAAGGAAACTTCTTCAATTTTCAGTGTTAGAGATAGAATTGTGATTTGTATTAAAATTTTGAACGTTTTCTTGAAATATAAAATTTTTGAAATTTGTTTAAATATTTTTTTTTCCTAAAAAAATCTCATTGAATATTTCGGTAACTATAGAGTAAATTTAAATTTAATGGATGCATAAGTTAAGGATAATAAAAATAGGTTTTTGTTTAAATATCATAAGATAAATGGTTCCTCGAATTGGTACTTCAAAAGTTTTACAAAATTTTCAATTAGACCTTCAGACGGACGTACAACCTTAAAGCGACTTAAAAAAATATTCTTAATCTAACGATAAGGTACTTTCAAATAGAAGTTCAGTATCAACTTATCAACTTTTTTTTTGCTTTGCAGTAAGCAGTTTTGCAGTAATTAAATTTGAATTGCATTTTCAAAGTCAAGTACCCGAATCACACTTTAATTAAATAGCATTTTCCAGTGAAATGGGATTAACATAAACTTAATAGTTTAAAACTTCAAAATTTGTAATCATTAATATTGGTTTTATAGTCTGAGATCTTCTTAATTATATCAATTCGTAAATTTGTTTCCAGTATAACTAAAAACAAAGCACCTCGATGGCTGCTGTACTGCAAGATATTCGATGTTAATATCAGTATTTGTACAGATAGTAAAACTGAGATTAGAATACTATATAACGTGTACTTCCAGAGTGGTAATACAATGGACAGCCATCTCTTGATCGCAAGCCATTCCCAACTAGACCTAGCCTCTGTCCGGGGTCACTTAAACTTCCCGTTTAACAATACTGCTTACGCACTTACAAAATGTGAAGAAACAGATACTTTCATAAGTGCATCAATATCGTATTGCAAATCTATGATTTTGTGTAAAATTATCGGGATATATAGACAATTTTTTTGCAATAAAACATATGGAAACATGAACTTTCATGTTACACTTCCAGGAAGTTGTAGTCCCTATATAAGATCACAACATAAGCAATTTTATTACATGTGTCAGAACCAAAAGATATTTGCCAAAAAATAAGAATCGTTTCTTTCCTTTAGATTTACCAATTATGTAGAGTTGTTACTTACTATTTGTTGAAATAATAAATTGTATCGTTTTGTTAGATTTGTGTATCTTTTGTTTTGCTTTCCACACTAATGCAAATAAGAAAACAAAAACTAACCAAATTATGGTTATAATAACAATATTATTGTAAAGCTAATAATTTAATTAAACATAGTTGAATTTAGCTTAGCACTAATACATTGTTAAGTAATTATATGATTAAATAGATTTGTTCATTTGTACACATTAAAACATTACTTTTATTTCACAATTTCTTTTTAAAAGTCTTTCATTTTTTTTATATATGTATATTTTTGTTGTTTGCACACTATAAGATACTTTGTATTTCCATACATTTTTGTTTTTATTTTTGCAAATGTTATTTGTGTAGTTTTAATTTCTTAAAGAACGGTAACACTAACACTAACAAGTCTTTATGGCCAACGTTTTTTTTTTTCTTTTTTGTTTAAATATTATTTAGCAGTTGTTTTAATAATTTATTTTCTTGTCTTGGCCAATAAAACAAAAGCATTTTGTGATTTTTTTTTCTCAATCTCATTTTTTTGTTTTTTGCTTTTTTTTTCTTATTTAATTTGAATTGATTTTCAAAGCAATTTGTTTATTTTATAATATTTTCTAAGTGTATTATAAATCGTATATTAAATATTTTATTGTTTAGCTTTTATGTATTCTATGATTAGGTTTTTGTGGCAATTTTTATTAGTTAGCCAGTCAGCCAGTTAGCCAACTTTGCCTAGCAGCCAGACCAGACCAGACGAGTTATTTGAACCGTTCCTTGTGAAAGTTCCGTTTTAACTGAAACGCTTGCATGCCAAACTACAACTTGAACTTATTCAACGAGAAATGTGTGTATTGCAAATTTTTGTTTTCAGTTGTTTGTTGTTGTCGTTTATTTTTTTCTTTCTTTCTTTAATTTATTTATTTTATATAGATATATATTTTTGCAGTTTTTTTTTTTCATATGATTTTTTTTTTCCGTTTGCTTTTACCATTATCAGCTCGGTTTATCGTAGTCAGTTGCTGTAGTCGTTGTCTTGAACGTTGTAAAACTGAAATATTGCAGCTGCAGCTCAGTTTTTACTCTTAGATTCTTTTTTTCATGTTTGGCAAACAGTTGAAACAAAAAATTACAAAAAAACGACCTCATCATACCATTCCAAACATTGGCAAACAATTCATTGCATTTACATTCATTCTCAACAGCCTTCTAGAGGAATAAATGAGTGATTTTTGCTTTTATGCAGCCATAATAAGTTGACCAGACTTTTCCAATATAACTAAAATATCAGGATCTGTACAGATAATAAAACTGAGAAAATAATGCTCTCCAACATGTACTTCCAGAGTGATAATTCAATGCCAAACATCTCTTAATCGCGATACATTCTCAGCTGGACCTGATCTGGGTCAGGATTCAGGCAAAGTCCCTTGGTAATAATGCGGCGGTTAAACTTATACATCATAGGTCACCATTGTTGTACTGCAAATCAAAGTTGGCTTATGGAAACCTGAACTTACATGTTCAATTTCTAGGAAGTTGTGGCCCCTATATAACCGAAACAGATTAAATCTTATTATAGGTTTGCCACGGAAGAAATTGAAAAATTTGATGGCCCTACTCTTTGGACACTGGATAGTTGTGTTTGGAGTTGTTGTAATGAATTGGAGGCAGAAATAGTGAAACACTATCTGTGTCAAAGTATAGCTGTCTAGAAAGCAAGGTCAGTAAACTTTGGTAATCCTTATATACATGTTTTCTTAGAACTAGCGGTCATTTCTATCAAAGCGACAAGGGGATAGTTCGTTATTGAATTACCTTAAAAACAGCGATAAGGACAGCATTAACTAACTAACTAAGGAAAAAACAAAGAGAATTTCTTATAACAAAAATAATGTCCAAAAAAAAAACAGATAGAGTATCACAATGAGACTCGATGGGCCTTCGACGGCAATCACTTACTGACTTTACACCATAAACGCAATTACGAACTATTTGAGATAATGTTGCCAGATATCACGAATGCTAGTGATTTTACGTTTCTGCATTCTATAATCTTGACATCTTTCATCCATTTAGCGTCATCAAATGCAGCAAAGGATTTCAGCTCGATCATTAATGTAAGCAATATTTTTTTCTATTAACAACAATTTTTCCGTTGTAATTTTAACAAAAACTTGATTAGAGTCGATTGTTTCGTAGAACACTAATTCCTAGATTAAACGAGATGCATTATGAGGAAACTACGTGTCGCTCATATTGAGTTCCTTTGGACCATTGAAATCCATTTCATTTCGTTTTTTCATAACTCGTATATTGTTAATTACCCCAGTTGCAGAACGATCTAACAGATCCGAGTTAAGTGTTCACTTTTCCCAAAAGATTTTAACAGTCTTGAAAGAGGACGCAGGGTCATAACTTTCCTTACTTTTCATTAACTAATATTCTTACAATTTTTGGCATAGGTCCAGCTAATACAATGGAGATCTCTCTCAGTTCGTGTTAGCGTGTCTATTGTGGCTTAGACACGCTGACACGAACTGATATTCTAAATATAGAACAGATATATTATGGAAGGAGAATGATTTTTAATTTCTTTTACTCAAACTTTTAGAATTATAATTCCATTTAGTGCTCCATAGCACTCAGATAATTCCACTATTGTCTAAAGATAAGTCAGACCATCTTTAGGCAAAAGGAGGGTTGTTATGGTCAATAAAACCGACTGATAGGGATAACCCAAGCGATGGATAATTGTCTCCAGATTACACCAGATAACGGCAAGTTCAACATCATTCTCTTGCTGAGTGGTAAAAAAATTTGAAGATATGATATATACTCCGAGTAAAATTGGAAACTTATCTTCCTGTTAAGACGCATATTGTATAATTCATGATTTTAATGTTACCGTCTTTATGGTTCCCATCGCAAAAATGGGCGACTAAACAGTATATTTAATGATTCTGATTGCTCTGTTCACATTTCATTTTTAGAATTATAATTCCATTTAGTGCTCCATAGCAATCAGATAATTCAATTATCGTCTAAAGACCGTCTTTAGGCAAAAGGAGGGCATATAATGACATTCTGACTCTTTTGGTTGTTATGGTCAATAAAACCGACTGATAGGGATAACCCAAGCGATGCATAATTGTCTACAGATTACAAAGGATACTGTAAATGTTTATTTTATCACCAGATATCGGCAAAGTCAATATCATTCTCTTTCTGCGTAGTAAAAAAATTTTGAAGATATGATATATACTGCGAGTAAAATTGGAAACTTACCTCCCTGTTAAGAGGCATGTTGTATAATTATTGATTTTAATGTTACCAGCTTTATGGTTCCCATTATCGCAAAAATGGGCGACTAACCAGCACATTTAATGATTCTGATTGATCTGTTCACGTTTAGAGAAAACAGATTATATATGGGAATGATTGGCCAGTTATGGAATCATAAATCAGCATGATTCCTTGACATTACATTTAGAATAATTCGATGATATCAGTAATGTTTTTCACTTTCGAAACAATCGATTGGGATGTTATAAAGTTATTTAAATAGCATATAAAACTTTCGAGTACAAACTCTGTTCAGTTATACATGTTCATGTTACTTGTCATTATACAAATTCAAATTCTAAGTAATATGTCAAATATTTAATGAAAAGCTTGACAGTTAGTAAGACTGGTAACCTTAAAATGTTTGTCCAACATACATTGAGCTTAAGGTCTATGAAGGAAATACCGATGCTGATTTTAGCATTAGCAGAAAACTGCAAACTGGCAGACGGTTGAAATTCTAGAAGGTTGGTTATTATTTAGTAGGATGCAGAGGCTAAACAGGGTAAATTTTATGTTAACGGTATTTGGTATGCATTTAAGAAGCCAAACTAAAACTAGGCTCATACAATAATAGTGCCAAAGATACAAACATTTGTAAAAGGCCCGTTAGCGCATACTGTCTGGCGAGTAACAGAGGAAAAAACACAAATACAAAACACAATATAGAGAGACAGTCGGTACAGTGAAGCATAATATGCGTCGGCGCTTTGGCTCCATGCAGACCCAAAAATCAAAAGAAGACGAACCATTAACTACACAACAAACGAAATGCAAAAAAAATAAATAATAAGCACGAATACCGTTTGAAATATTCAGTATCAACAAGACTTGTTACAGTCACTGGAACAATAAACTCTTGTCAGTCACACCAAACAAGAGCACCAACAAAACAAATTAATAAAAAAAAACTACCGTACAAATTTTTTTTTAAACCAAAAATGATAAAAAGAAAACCTGAGTTCTGCTAGAAAGCCACACTGACTCACTCACTTGCATTCACTGAATGCAGCAGCTGCTAACTGCAGCTTTTAGACTGAGACTATGCAGCAGACAACCTCATTCCCTTGGCTGACAGCAAAACATTTCTTTTTTTCTTAACTTTTTTTTTCGTCTACAAACCTATGAACATTCTTATGCACATACATACAAACATAGACACTTAGCTACACATGCGATTACAAATATGCAGACATGCAAAAAAAAAAAAGTGGAGCTGCATACGAAATATTTCTGTTACACGCGCGCGTACTAATTAACAACAAATTTCATTTAATTCTCATTTATGCAAAATGTGAAACATCTCTTTATAACTGAACAATGCAAATACTCTCTTTTGCGTTTATAAAACTCTTTGTTAAATTCGTGTACATTGTGAATTATTGGTGGTTCGTTTGTTTTAGTGTTGCCAGGAATATGTTGCAAAAAATAAATTCTATTAATAATCCTAGAAACATGTAAGTCATTCAAAATATGTATTTGTATATTTTGCTAGTTACCATCAAAAGTGGTGAAAAATGGTATTTGTTTTTAAGCCCGTACATACATTGTTTAAATGATTTTTAATCGGTCCATTATTACACATGTATATGTTCCTTTCGTTCCTAAAAGGATCCCGTAGAGTCTCAACAAATCTTCACCAATAACTAGTTTGGTTTATGTTTCGATTTCATTAATCGTGGGCTAGACTATAGCCTTCCGATTATGGTATCAGGGCTGCTGGTAGCTCCTTCAAACAGGATTGTTAAAATACGTTTAACACGCAAAAAAGAAACATGGTTGTTGCAACCATAATCGAGAAGTATCATATAATGTTTAGTATTATGGTTGAGGTACAATTATTTTGTTGGCAGGCTGCTGGCTGTAACTTCAGACAGGATTGTTATGATACATTTATATAAGCGGAGAAGAAATATGATTGTCATAATCGAGTAGTATCATATTATGGTTAGAATTACGGTTAAGGTGCAATACTTTGGTAAATGCATTAGAAGTAATATTGTTAGCAAATTAATGTTAAAATGCATAACTTCGATATTTTTGTTGTTTTCGGCAAAATATTGTTATAATATAACCATAACAAATTACGATATAACAATAGTATGGTTGTATCATCATTTTCTTTGTAAACGTTATATCGTTGACCATGAATTTTTCTTTAACAAAACCGAAGAACAACATAACTTCAAAAACGATAAGAAAATTTCGTTTAGTTTTGTCAAAACACAATTCAGTTTCAAACCAAAAATGTTCGTTATGTACTATTACAAGGTAAAATAATATTGTTGCAACAACAATAGTTACAAATGTCTCTTCCCTGGGAGTATGGCTGATTTATAGCAAATGGTTCATTTGCTATAAATCAGCTGCATTCTTACTCCATCTATTCTAGATTAATTTGCCGTTGTCTTATTATGATTGCAGATATGTTTCAGCATGCATACCTTCTAACCTTAGCTATGCAGAGGATACCACATGATCATAGATTGGATGTAGTTAGATGCCTTAATGTGTCAACATACTCATCGAAGATAGAAAGAAAAGTTTAGAATCTATATGCTTTGATATATTTTTCCCTATGCTAAACTTTTGAGGTCATTTTCTGTAATTCTTATTAAAGAACTTTCTTATTTTTATCAGACATAATTGTTATGAGGTAATTATCAAAAAAGTATTTTGGAATAGTATCTAAAATGCCACTTTGGCAACACCGACTTTTTACTCTCTCTCTCTCTCTGTTGCTGATTAAATCTTTAAATGACATGCGTTTTTCTTACAAAACAAACTGTAAACTGTGAGCGAATATTTATATCTGAGTATGTGAGCTAGTATGTGTGTGGTCTCTCAATCAAAATAGCTACTACGTCCGTTACCTCTCTACTTAAAGGTAAATTTGTAGGGTCTCGTCTCGTATTGTCTACAGTCTGGGTTAGTACCAAACTCAAGTAAAAAATAAAAAAAAAACTGACAGAAAGACAGACAAAAACGAAATGTTATCGGTTCTATAAATTCGTTTGTGAAATGAAAATATTGGACCAAACATATCATATAGTTTGCAGCACTGCCGCACCTCTCGCAGCTGGACAAACAAAACGATGAGTGTTGAAATAAAAATGCAAAATAAGTAGACGACGAATACGAACAGAATGCACACGATTGCAAAGGAATTCGCCGAAACCAACAAGCGCCGTTTGTTTGTTAGACTTTGGACCCCCATTTAATTGCTGGAAGTATTTTATTACGCAGCAACGGAATTTCTTATTGTTGTTATTTTGTATTTGTTATTGTAATGTTAATGTTGTTGCTATTGTTGTACTGCAACCGATTTATTTAAATCACAATCGTTGTTGTTATATTTTATACTACATACTATACGCTCTTAATATTTGCCTTTTTCAGATACTTTTATTTTTTGTTATTACAATTCAGTTCGTTGTTCGTCGTTTATCGTTTTGCAGTTTGACGAATGTTAATGTACTTGTGTGTGTGTGTGTTTTTGGCATTCAACTGACGCCCTGTGGTCCTTACTCAATTTGTGATTACGGGTAACATACAGTTATTTTTACAAATGTTCATGTACTGTTTGTATATTTATAAGTATCTCTTGTTGTATATATGTTTGTATGTATGTACGTATGTGAGAATTATTAAAGTTTGGTTATATATTTTTTATTATTGTAATTCAGAATTCATTTGTTGTTATTCTCTTTTCTTTTTTTTTTTGTTGTTGAATTATTTAAACTCTTTGTATGCTTTTTAGTCATGTTTAAAGGCAATTTAATTTTTTTTCCACAAAAGTTTGTTTTCTGTTGTTGTTGGTTGTGACAATTTTTGAGTTAGGATAGGTTAGGCCTTGATTTACTACTTATGTTAGAATTTTAATGTAAGTGTGTATGTATGAGCTAACGTTGTGTTTTTAAAATGAATTTACATACTAACTGCATATTACCAATACAATATTTTTAGATTAGAAATTAGTTGTGATAACTTTTAAATATTTTATCGAGCAACATTTTATATTTGTATTTTAGAAAAATCTGTTAAATTTTAATAAGATTTTTCCATGGTTTTAGTGGTCTTTGAGGTAAAAATTATTATATACGTTTGTGAGGACAAGAATACCACTCGTTTTGGAATCATTTTCTTACAGGAATTATGCTCTGTTCATTATTTCTTAAAGTTCCCAAACAAATGTTTACACGGAATGAGGAATAATGCCAATAACTCTCGTAAAAATGATTGATTTATTAGTTTGTCAAATTTTTTTTTAAGATTTAAATTTATGCTTAAAATCTCGTTCCAAGCGATTATTACTTCAATTTTACAGATTTTTATTTGTCTTTCCTTGAAGGAGAAGGAATACGAAACCAAAAATTTCCTACATATGGACTCCCTTCAGTCAGCCTAGAAAACCTTAATTCTCTCAAAAAAGTATTAGGGAAATGATCACTCAAAGCTTTTCTTAAACAGCGATTGTTCGACGATGTATTTGAAGCCGAAGATGACTTTGGCAAATAGGATCTTTACGTTAACACGCTAAAATAGGGAATGTTGCAATTTTATAGAAATCTTAGGGAAATTTGACGACCACGTGACTGTAATGCCTTACAGGTATTTGTGAACAGATGACTACGTTAGACATTGAGCAATTTCTGCCCAATATCTAACGACCTGTTTGGTCGAATACTAAGTGGATGGGCACACACTACAAAAAGATACCTTTGATATCGGCCAAACTGCGATGGAATACTTCGGGAGAGCGTAGAAGAAATTGGCCATCACTAACGGGGGAAAAAAATCGAAAAATCGGGTATATGCTGGGGTGAAATAAAAATCATCGTCCTTAAGAGACCTCAATGTTTATGTGCTCTTTATAGGAACGAAATTAACATCTTTATTGTTGCATTTTTTATAAAAGAAATAGTTTAAATGTGCTTGTGTTTATTGATGGCATTTCTGATCGGTTCATTATCTTGCTCATAAAAATGTATATCCCAAAATAAGGTTTTAAACATATAACTCCCTTAAATTAGAGCGTAATCTAGAAAAATTTAGCATTTAGTTTAAGATTCATTTCATTCTATTCGGTCTATGATATGACATGTACAAAATTGTATCCAGAATAACGAACTAACAGCATAAAATGCTGTCATATGTGAGTAAGATCCTAATTTGAAAGTCATTTTTAAAAGTTTCGGACAGATTATTATTTTGATACAAAGCATACAGGGCTGTACAGTATCATATAGTTGGGCTTGATCTTGCTTGTTTTTCAAATAAATTTTAAATCTCATTTCACTCTACATTTGCCTAAAATATTTAAAAATTAAAATAAAAAAGAAAAAACTTGAAGAAATCCATTTAAGATTTATAAACTGTATACATATTTTTTATATATGTATATGTGTGTGTTTTATTTTTTTCATTTTTTCTTCTTTCTGTTATACATTTCTTTGCCATAGATATTATTTAACAAAATTGACTTTTAACTATGCTATTAATCATATTAAAACCTCGACTAAAAAGGACGCACATAACCATACATATACTATAAATGCTTCAAGGAATTTGTGTGTCTGTGTGTATGTTTGTAGATGTAACTAGGAAAATAATTTTCAATAGCACAAAACTATTCTACACAACTAACTACTTAGTTTTGCAACAAAACCCCAAAGAAATCGGATGGATACTCGCAGTACTTACCGCCAAAGACAAAAAGGTATTGAAACGTAAGAGGAATAACCGAACGAATAAAAGTTATATATTTTTTTAATATACAAATAATGATTTAGATGTGAAGCAAAGTCGACCGTTTATTCAAAATGTATGTATATGAACATTTCATTACAAAAAATATATAGAAAGTTAAAAATATTTTCGACAAATTACATTCAATATGTTGTTGATTTGAATTTGATATATATAAAGTCTTAACCATAATCGATAATTGTAAAATCTTACAGCTATTATAGGAAACGTAGAGCTTCAACAAATTTTTGCCATTAGTTAGTTTAATTTATATTTGTTTCAGTTTCATGAATAGTTAATTGTTTAAAATAAGTAGTGAAGTTTATAAGAGAGCCGTTTGCTGCAAAACGAGACCCGTCTAATAGATAGTTTCTCCGCCATCGATTCTACATATCTCCTAAGTTGACTCTTCATTTTTTCGCACACAATGTTTACTTTACTGAAACGCTCATAAAACCAGTCAGGACAGATGACAGCGGCAACTTCAAACTTTTGCTATGCAGTTAATTCTACAACAGTCATTGATCGGGAAATACTTGATCATAGGTCGGTAGTTATTAGATGCGTGAGCAATTCAACAAAGAAATCAGAATATACAACACTGAAAGTAAGTATCTTAAGCTGGCCAATGACTCACCGATAAGTTTTTCTTTATAAACAATATATATACGCTAATCTCAAGGTATGACGTTTTGAGCGCTGAGATAAGAAATGTGCAATATACTCTGTAAACCTGCTGTACAATAGTTTGCCAATTCATTACAAATGATCTTCAACAAAAGAGTGAAATATTAAGCACGAAAATAAACCTATTAAATGTAATTAAGATCTAAAACTGAATTCATCAACAACAAGGTAGATTGTTCAGATGTGGAGAAGTTAGTAAACGCTAGACCTTGTTATTGTTTTAAGGTCATATTTAAAGGTTGACATCGATCCATGATGATACACACAGAGACTAGTGAGGTTTATTATGATTTCTTTCCACTTTGCATAATAGACCTTAATAGATCTTACATTAAGTCTAACTTCTATAGCAAGGGCCTCCGTTGGGCCATCCGAATGCAAGATCATAATAGTCCATTCATCCATTATATTAATGTCCTAGTCCTTGGAATTTCATACAAAGTTATTTATTTCATTTATGGTAATACCCACAAGTTTGGTTTTATTCGCAGATGTTCATGATCTTCATAACAATTGTTGTTGTATTTCGAATTCAGAGAAGTGATATTGAAATTTTTGCCCAATGGATGTTTAAAGTGAAACCATACACATGATTAGGTGCTATCATAACATGATTTATTGGATCATACTACTAATAACTAAAGTAACAATATGATTACAGTTTTGTAAAACGGAAACATAATAATGATTCATGGAATCATGTTTATTATTTCTTAAAATCATTACATTTTCTATTAACCTCCTAAGAGGTCTAAGATCCTTTTGATCTATTAACATAACCTGACTAATTCAAGGTATATTTTCTTGTGATTTTTGCCAAATTACGATCAATAATTTCTGACATCCAATTTGTAGAAATTTCTATGAAAAAGTTTCTCTAAAGCTACAGTCAACATCAACAACAACACTGATGATAACAATTCATTTAAAAGGTCGAACTCTAAACAAATTAAGTCCACAAACATTATTTTGAAACTAAAAATTCTTTTTGAAATATTTAATATAATAAAGATTTAACTGAAAATCGTACTACAACTAATTTGAAACATTTTCCTTAAAAACGTTTATTTAGATTTTATCTTATTTTCAATACTAAATAAAATTTTTCATCGACACAAAACTGCCTAAAATCCCCTTAAGCACTAACAACAATAAGCCTACAATTTATTTTAACTAGGCGAAAATTCTATATAATTGTTGTTATTAAAATCATTAATTGTGCCTTTCTTTCCTCTATAAATATTTAAACAATACATATAGAGGTGTTACAAATATCAGAAGAGAAATACTTTTTAATAGTGCTGCTGTAGGGTATGTAAAAAAAAAACAAAAATATCTCAACGAACGCATTACAATATGCACTTGACTAGGAAAAAACAGAATAAGAACAGAAGAAATTCAAAAAAAAAAGGGGGTACTTGAAGCAATGTTGAGTACTTGCAACACTTGCTTACAACAACAAAAATGAATGAAATTAAAGAAAAAAATTTATAAGGCAAAAGAAAGCTTTCTTTCAAAATAACGTCGTCATCACGATATCATCGAAAGACATTACGACAAACTTACATATATATTGGTGGACATAGAAATATTCGACTCTTATGAAATGAAATACAATTGTAAAACACGAATAAGTCCCTAAGAAGAATCCAAAAAGAGAGAAAAAAAGAAAAATAAAAACAACAACGACTCAAGTGCAGTTTGCTAAAGGCTGCTTTAAAAACTAAAAAAACATGTTCATATCGCACCCTGAACAATAAAATACTTTCATGGTAGAATAACAATTCAAAACAAAAGCACCAAATGGAGAATTCGAAAAACTGGAATATTCCAAAATACTGTGAAGTGTAATAATAGACGTAAATAAAAAAAAATATCTATAAGATGTTTAGATATATTTACTGAAGAAACTACAATCTAGAACTGCCTTATAAACGAAACTGAACTAGAAGTGATCTACAATTGAACTACAACCAAGCTAGAACTGAACTAAAATAGAC
>JACGTJ010011634.1:0-22029 GCA_014858695.1 Chrysomya rufifacies | reverse complement strand
ACTAGAACTAAACTAGTACTGAACTAGAACTGAAGAAAAAATTAACCAGAACAGAATCTAGAACTAAAATGAGCTACAACAGAACTATAACAGAATTTAAAACTAAAAATAGAAACGAAGTGGTACTGAAATTGAGCTAAAACTAAACTAGAACCAAACTGGATCCGAAGTAGAACTGAACTAAAACAAGACTATTGTACTAAATGAATGGTGGTAGTACCGCGGTACTTTAAAGCAGCAATGTACCAAAAATTTAAAATTGCACCAAATTTGCCATCCTTGCTAAAGATAGTTTATAAATATTTAAATGGGGTAAAATTTTTGTGTTAATATTCACAGCATTAAATCCGCAAATTTACAAATAAATGCAATTCCTTTCTACATTTCTTTGCTTTTTGGCGGCAAGTAATGCGTTGAATATTTTTTTATCTCTTGCAAATTTATATAAAAAGAAAATAAAAAATATAAAAATCTTATGGAAAAATATATAAATTGGGACATTTTAAAGATAAGCAAAGATTGTTCCCATTACTTTTGTGAGTGCCTAAAAAAACACCAGTTTTTCATTAATGATTTTTAATGTTAAAATTAAATCGTAAAACTAGAAAACTATTAAGATTTAACGGTAACAAACCGCAATCAGAAGTCGTTTAAAAAAGATTGAATTAAAAGTAAAAAAAATATATTTTACATCTCTAAGGCCATGCCAATAAGGAAGAGGATGTACAAATAATAAAGATTTTTTACTTTTACTCTATTTGTTTATAAATATTTGCTTGGCCTAGCATTAACTTTTACAATACAACAAGCAAAAAGAAAACAAGTCAATATGATAGAAATATAAAAACATTAAGATCAAATAACTATTTATCTGGAACTATATATACATATGTACAAGTATGAACATATGTATGTATGTTATCATTGAAAACAATTTTCCCCACTAAACAAATTTAAACAATAACAAGAACATAAACAATATCCTCATCAACATCATCGTCTTCATCTAGTTTCACTCTCTCAACGTAATTATCCATAATAACAAATATTTTGATAGGCAGCATTTGTTTAGAGTAAAATATCATGCAGGGCTGGCCCTTTAAAATAACATACTTAACATTTTGTACTTGAAAAACTTATTTGATCAAGGAAAAAACAAACAAAACGAAAAACATGACCACTAGGAAAACAATCTCAAAAGAACTCTTCAGAAATTACCATGGAAATGTTTTTGTAACAATTGCTTTAAAATGTTAATATTTTTTTGAATATTATTTTAAAAGTTAAGATATATAAAACTGTTATTTCTATTTTCAATAATTTATTTATTAATTTCAACATCTTTATCTGTTACATCATGTTCACAAATCTTCTTAAAGTGATTCCATACGATGTAAATAGTATACAAGACACAATATTACTAAAGCAGAACTGAATAGTTGTCAAATTGAACACGATATTGATTTCATTTGAGCACATAAATGTATCTTAGTCTATGCTCGCATCAATCTATTTAATAGTCACCTCCACAACTTAACATCACACAATTCTTCCGACAACTAGTTACCTTCGCTCCCTTTTAATTCTTTGACTTTATTAGATTGATGGCTTTTAGAATGTCTAATCTCTGCTATCTAGATTGTAAGTGTTCAATATAAACAACCTCACAGTATCAACCTCCGATTTTATATTCATCTATAATTCTAAACAATAGTCCTAAATACCAACTACTTTCTTCCTTCTTTTATCCCTAAATCGATAAATTTAATATTACATTGGCCGTAATTAATTTCATTGAATATACTTACATCACCTGTCCTTGATCTACCTAACTCCTTTAGTTTTAGTCTTAGCGGGCTTTATTTTAAATATATATTGAGTTTAATTTATATTTTTAATAAAATTTCAAATTATTTTTTCTTTAACGATCATACCTTAAAATGTCTGTAAAACTTTTGACAGCAATGTCTAGTCTAGTCTAGATCGAGCCATATTCATATTTGTTGGCTGATGTTGTCGTTCATTTGATTTTTTCATGGTTAACTGCAAGAATGCTGCTGTTAAGACACTCAAATCCAGTGTGACAATAATAAGATCTTATTTAATATGTGACACATGTCATGAATTTACGATTATCATTTGGAATTCTTTTTCCACTCATTATTATGATACTCTTGATTTAACTAACAATGTAACAACATATTAAACGACTGACTAGATGGCTGTCAAATTGACTGGTGCCGGCAAACAGACTGGCACACCTCACAATTTCAAAAGTGATCATAAAAAATATAAAAAAAAACAAGATCAGCATCATTATCATTAGGTTCATTAATGATAGTATTGTTGGAAATTTTGCTAGAGCTTATTTCAATATCATCTTCTTTAAATACATATTCAAATTGATTTGTTATGAAAACTAATTTGAAATTTTAATATAATTTTCTAATGAAAATTTTATTTAATTTCTTATAATATGCTTTTTAAGAAACTTTTCAAAAACGAATATTAATTTCATTTTATAACCCAAACGTGAATTGGTACAACATTGTAAAGTCTTATTTATGTTCAATTAAAATGTGAAAATACTTAAATTTTGTTTTAAGCAAATGTGATAAAAGAAAAAACAGCATTTAACTGTCAGCACTAGCAGTAACAGCCAATCAATTTGCTGTGACTAGTTTAACACCTTATTTAACTCATTACCTTTCTCCCAAAACATATGCAAATGTTTGAAATGTGGACATGTTGATATAAAAAAAAATAATCTAAGATATGCATCTAATAAACTGCATATTTATGAAATTAAATTTTATATGCAAATCATATACAAGCATTTTTTTTTCTAATTTAATAGTTTTTGACTTTTTCAATTTCGGCCAATGTTATGTTAATATTTAGTTATTTTTTATTTGTATGACGTGACTTTTATAAGCTGCGTCTAAGTGTTTTTTTAGGTTTCAAAATGTAGCTGGGAAAAAAACTTTTTGTTTGTTCACTTTGAATCTGTTATTAGACAGTGTGTAGATAACGTTTACCTAGATTTATATAGTTGCACTTGACAACATTTCTTAATGAAATTCATATTTATTTCTTAGTTACTTGTAGAATAAGTATTTGTTATTATGATTTGATGTTAACCAAATAATGTTGAAATTATTTGTTTTATTAAGTCAATTATTAACGCATTTGCAATCTAAACGTGTGTCGTTTTTTTTTTTCTTTTTTTCAAAGTAAATCTAATGGCAGGTTAATAAAACTGAAATGTTTAGAATATAAATGTTAAATTTATTTTTTAGGGTTAGACTACAGTCTGTCGGTATGTTGAAAGCATGATAAAGATCGCACCAAAGAAACTATAAAAGTAAAATTTGATAGAAATAGTTCTCTTATGTAAGCTTTGTTTATAAAAATTTCTCTCACTAGTTTTTATAGCCATCACATACTGGTATTGTCATTTCATTTCTAATATTTTAAAGTAGTCCAATAGACCCCCAAAATGTATACATATGTATATTCTGGTCAATCAAAAACATTTTAAATTTCTGCCTACAAATGCTGAGTACAAAATTTAGTATTGATGAGACAGATTTTTTAATCGATAGCGAATCACATTTCAATTCATAAATCATTTAATTACAAATTTTAAATAATCACAACAAATTTCAGTTTCGATGCGGCAGACTACGATGACGTGATTGGAAATTGAAAATTTATATAAATATATATTGTTGTCTGTTATCGACCGTCGACCGATACGATTTCGATTTTATTGTTCAAAAGTAACAAAATTTATCATAGCGTTTATAACTTCAAACATTCGTAGTTTAGAAGTTATAAACAACTAAATTATTATAATTTGTATTTAATAAAATAAATGAAATTATAAAGCATTTCAAGGAAAACCTAGAGCTCTAAATAAAACATTATTTTCTGAATATAAATAAACTCAACATTCTTTCTAATAACTAAATGTTGTATTACTTAAAAAAATTATATATTAATATGCAAAATATTTCATAACATCGTTTCTCTGTACATTCATTCATTCAATTATTTGATATATGTATGATGTATTTGAAACTCTGACACATTTAATACTACCAACACCTTAAAATTACGTATTTCTTTGTACAAAATATGCAAACAACTACAACAACAAAAGAAAAAAAAAGCAAATGAAAATATTTATAAATTAAAACTTAAATAACAATTATTTAATTCATATTAATATTTATTTGAAGTTTATTATGTGATTAAGCTATGTCGTACATATAAATTACTATTTTATTCCATACACAATTAATCTGTTTCGTTTTCATATTCAAAGAGAGTCAGAGATTGTATGCGTAAAAATGAATATTTTTTCTGTGTATTCAACTACTTCCTTTTCTTTTTATTTTCATGCCATTATTAAGTATTTTTAGTATGTTGAGTTGTCTTTTTTGTTATTACTGTTTTTTTTNNTTTTTTTTTTTTTTTTTTTTTTTTGTATTTTAAGTTAGTTTTTACTTTGATGTTGTTGTAGTTGCATTATTTGCTTCTTCATAGTTTTTTTTTCTATATATTTTAATAAATTACAAGAAAAATATTATTATGCTGCATTATGCATACAAAAATATTTCCGTAAACATTTCAATTAAGTTTCTTTAAATAAAATAAATAAATTCATTCATTCTCATTCCAATAGATATTTGTTCGTATTAGACATAATTTGTAAAGTTTCTAAGACAGTAAGAGTGAGAAAGACTGTCTTAATAAAAGTTAAACATCGGTAGGGAATTTTTTTTTTTCAAATACCTACATTCCTTGGCGACAATTTATGTCAAAGTTTTATAATGAAAGCTTTAGTAACTTAATTAGGAATGCAATGAATTTAATGTTTAATATTTTCTAGACTAAAATTTTTCCAAAAAATGTGTTTAGAAATTTAAGAATGAAACATTTACAATAAATTTTCTTTTTTTAAAAAAATTATATTTCAAGAAATTTTGCTATATTTATTTCGTTATAAAACAAAATTTACGGCAAATAAAAATTTCTAAAAAAATTGGAATATATATTCGTTTAGAATAACTTACGACATACGAATAACTTTCAAAAAAATATTTAATAGATTTTAATTTTTAGAAAAAATATGCTAAATTTTTAGAATAAATTTGTTATACACTTTTTGTCCAAAATGAATATATTGTTTAATATTTATTTTTAAACTGAAAATTTATAAAATAGAATTTCTTTTATATATATTTTTTATTTATTTTATTTATTAATTTTAGGGAAAAATTACTTTAGCTTTCATTTAATAGAAAATATTATTATTTATTTTTCAATAAAAATTTAATTTTCTAATAGAAGACATTTACAATAAATTTTAAAATTATATGTATTTTACGATAAACTTTTCTTTTAAATATCTTTGCGATATATTAATATATTTAAAAAAAATTTACGATCAAGTTTCTATCATTTTATATCTGGCAACACTGAAACCCTGAATCCAGTATTGTCAATTTCTGTTAGTTTTCTAACAATGGGACAATTTCAAAATGGGTGAAAAATTTTTGGATAATAATTATCTGTGTAATCTTATTACAAATTCAATGAAGTGATTTCTATAGTTGATGAAAAATGTTCATATCACTGCGAAATTTCCAAAAAGTTGTACTAAGAACACCAAAATATCCGAATAGGTTTGGTTTTTCATGAAAATATATGCGTTTTTTAAACTTTCAGTAAAAACTAAAACTTAGGAAAAAATAGGAATTTTATCATAAAATTCCGAATGAACAAAGTGATATTTCAAATCCCTAGTGATATAAAACAAAGTTTTTACAACAGACCTAAAAGTATATTTTTGCTAATGCAATTCCAAATCTTAAATAAGCTGCAGTTTTATTAGTATAAAGTATAAAAAAGTATAACCTGTATAAACAATTTTAACGGCGAAATATTTAATTGTAATGAACTTGTGGATTTCACAAATTTCTACAATTTGTTTTATAATTTCCAATTTCTATGATTTTTTTTTTAATTTAGATTAACTTAAAATGACTATTATGTATTTTAAACAAGCTCAATCGGTAACACTGCCGGAATTATAATAAAATTTCTCACAAAAAAACTAAAGAGAGCGTTTTCACAACTAAACACTATTTTAAATATGTTTGTAAACAAACATTATTTTTATATGTATTTCAAATACATAAATAAAATTTGAAAAACAAAAACAAAAGAAAATTTTAATAAAAAAAAAAATAATATTTATATATGATCGTCATCATCAAATGTTGATAGTATGAGTATGATATGAATTATTTGATTTGGTAATAACCCAACATGCGACTTATACATAATAATATCTATTTCTCTCAATGAAAAAAAACTCCAACAACAAAACAGGTTGGTGGGTAGATATTACAACAATTTATACATAAACACATACACACTCTTATATAGCATACAGGTTAGACTCAACAGGTGGAGAAAGTTTTTTTTTCTGTTATTAATAATGTTGTTGTATTGCTGAAATATTGTTGGCAAAATAATGTTGGACACACATACACTTAACACATAAAATACATAATTTTTTAATAGAAAGATTTATAAAAAAAATACAAAATAAAAAATAAAATAAATTTAAAATGATGAAGCACAAATAAGTAACAAATTATGGCCATAAAAAACTATTGATAAGCAAAAAAACAAAAAAAAAGCTTCAAGCTTTTTTCTTCAATAAAACGTGAGTGTTAAGTTTGATTGCTGTATTGTTTATTTATGAGTAGTGCGTGTGTGTGGTGGCATAAATGCACCAAATGTTGTTGTTGTTGTTGTCGAAATCACTAACAAAACTACTTGTGGCTAAAAAGACAATGAGTAGCCAAAAGTCAGACAGACAGACAGTCGACTAGTTGGATTAAAAAGTTTAAACGCCTTAAAGTTTTTTCGTGATTAGTTTCTATTTGTTTTATCTTACTTCTTCTAATAAATCATTTCAAAACTGGTGGTTGGTTTTAGACATAATAAAAATTGTAGTGGTGATGATACACAATATAATAAATGTCGTCTATTTAGTGTTTTTTTCTTTATATTTTATCACCATTTATACAATCAATTCTAAATTAGAATTTCTAATTCGATTCTAGTACAGGTTTTATTCTAGTTTTTTTCAACTTCAGTTCTAGTTAAGGTCTAGCTCTTTTTATAGATTTAGTTCAGTTCTATTACATTTGCAGTTCACTTCTAGATCAGTTTTAGTTCAGTTCTAGTTAATATCAATTTTATTTCTAGATCATTTCTAGATTTAGTTCAGTTCTATTTCAGTTCCAGTTCAGTTCTAGATCAGTTTAAGCTAAGTACCAGTTCAGTTTTTGTTCAATTCTAGTTCAGTTCTAATGCAGTTTTAGATTAGTTCTAGTTCGATGCGAGTTTTATACTAGTTTGATACTAGTTTAGTTTAAGTTCAGTTCTAGTTCACTTTTATTTTATTTCTAGTTCAATTCTAGTACAGTTCTAGTTTACTTATAGCTAAAATTTTTGTTTTATATGTTAAAAATTGCCTGAAATGTTGCCATTTAATAGACTACTACAGTTCCATTAAAACTTTATATAAAAAAGATATATTTATGTATATAGAAAATATTTTCAAATCCCTTTTGGTATTTTTAGTGTTAATATTTCATAAACCAAATGTTATAATTTTTACTTCCGATAATTTAACCTTAAAACAAATTTAACTGTCTAAATCATAGAAAAAAATCTTTAAAGTGCATAATTTAAATGACCGAGAGTATTGAGAGTAACATAACACAAATAATTCTCTTGATAACGAAGATATATTTTGTTGCTATTTGGACGTAGTTGTCTGTACAAAATCCAAATTAAGCAATAAATAAATATTCACAAACATATATTGTTGTTAACTTTAAATAATTGTTAATATAAACCTGCTGATATCAAGTTGTTGAATTGAGTTAAATTCGTTAAGCTCTGTAAAGTTTCTACTGTTTGAATCGATTACGAAATCAGTCGTTAAGTCTGTGAAGACAACAAAATAAAAAAAAACTTGGTAAAAGGCACAAATAAATGTATTCAACTACCCAAACAACTAAATCATGTTAAATGGAGAGAGAGAGAAAAAAATACGCCACACAACATAAAAATATAAGTCAGACACACAAAAATTATGAATATTTTTGTTGTTGTTGTTACAATATTTTTAAAGAAATCAATTTCGATTTCTGTTATTATTTGGGTTGAGCCTTAAAAATACTAACGAAATCTTTGGCAAGTTTTATGAAAAATACAAAGTACTACGATCATTTACTTGCTTGATCGACCAAACGATCATTTGTGTGGTTGTTGTCTATGGTTTATGTGTGTAGTAGCAGTCAGAGTCCAACATTACGTTGAACATTTCGTAATTTCATCATCAATATGCAGTTCAGATTTAGCACAAATTATTTGTTTTGTATATGTTTTCCATACATACCTACCATTTTATCAATTCATTATATGTAATAAATATATTATAAATGGATGATCAAATAATTTCCTGCCCATTAAAAAATATATATTGCATTAATTTTTTGGGAGCGAAACTATAAAACCAATGCAGCAGCTAGATGTTAAATAAATAATGCTTTATCATTTACATGTATAAGTATTTTTATGTCGTTTAACACATTGGCTAATTATTGGGCTCTTCAATAATATTGTAGTAATCTATTGATGCCCTAAATTATTATGGTAATAGATCGTAAAAATCTTCTTTTGTTCGAAGCTAATTAAACACAATTCATTTCATTTCTTGCTATTGTATGTTGTAAATTGCATTCATTGAGTTTTAATGCTAACAATTTTAAATCAATTGAATTGTATAAATTAAAAAGTATTGGTACATTGATAAATGTAATTAAATTAATATAAATTGATAGAGGTCGGTAAAATAAATTTGTTTTAACACATTGTCTCTCAACTCTTTCACAAACAGAAAAATTTCGATAAACAAAAAAATTTTAACCAATTTTCTATAAACTAAAAATTTTGAAAAAGTATTTTGAGAATTTTTTTTGTAAACTGAAAGTTTTAAAAAATTTTCTATAAACTAAAAATTTAGAAAAAAATTCTATAATCTAAAAATTTTGAGAAAATTTATTATAAACTGAAACTTTTCTTTAAACTGAAAATTTTGAGAAAATTATTTATAAACTGAAACTTTTCTGTTAACTTTTCTTTAAACTGAAAATTTTGAGAACATTTGCTATTAAACATAAAATATTGAGAAAATTTTCTATAATCAGACAATTTTAAGAAGTTTTTCTGCAAACTTAAAATTAAAAAAAAAATCTATAAATTTAAAATTTTTTTCTGTAAACTGAAAATTTTGTGAAATTATCTATAAACTAAAAATTTTGAGAAATTTTCTATAAACTGAAAATTTTGAGAACATTTTCTATAAACTGAAAATTTTGAGAACATTTTCTATAAACAAAAAATTTATATAAACTAAGAATTTTGAGAAAATTTATTATAAACTGAAAAATTTTAGAAAATTTGATATAAATACAAAATTCTGAAAAAATTTTCTATGTATAAAAAATTTTGAAAAGTTTTTCTACAAACTTAAAATTAAAGAAAAAATCTATCTATAAACAAAAATTTTGAGAAAATTTTCTATAAACAGATGGTAAAAGATTACATTGAGAAAATTTGCTATACGCAGGAACTTTTGAAAAAATAAATTATTTTCTGAAGTTTTAAAATATTTTTTTAAGTATTATTAATTTAATTGTATTTTTTATTACTTTGTATTTTATTACTATTAATAAATATTGTTTGTTTTACTTGTAAACATAGCAATTATTTTTAATAATTTTAATAACATTTAACTTTTTAAAGCAGACTTTAAAAAATTATGTATAATTTAGTTACATATAGCAAGCAGTCAATATTTGTTGCATTTTTTTTTTTCGCTTGCTTCAATATTACAACAATTGTAGTTACACAATTTATTCTTCTTACTCCTCTACTTCTTCTGCGGCATTTGTAGATTTCCAAAGAAGGAAATTAAAAATTAAGCACAAAAAAATCGTACATCAAAAAGATGTTACCAACAAAATGAATGAAAAAAAATCGTTTTACATGAAAATTAAGTTGTACGAAAAAAGTAGATGTAGTCTGATGGAAATTTGAAATGATTGAGCATCAAAAAAGAAAAAAAATACGCACAAAAAACACAGAGAATTACTTACGTAAAACCCTAGATAGATTACTTTAGTAATTGTCATTTAATACACATTTTTTTTGGCTGTAATAAAAATCAATGTCAACAAAGCACTAAAAAACAAGAAAATACGGATAAATTTTATTAAAAAAAAAACAGGAATGTTAATGAATCTAAAGTTCAAAAAATGTTTATATTTGTATTCAGATACATTTATTTCATGTTCCACTTTACGTAACAAGCAGATTTAATAACTTTTAAGAATAAAGTAATATTCATAAACTTACCAAAAATATTGTATTAATTAATCCCAACGAAAAGGGTACACTTTATTTTATTATATAAACTAAATATTATTTTTTCATATCCGTAATTGTTTTAATTTTTTATTAACAAGAATATGGGATAATTGATTATTAGTTTAGAAAACTTTTAAAATAATTGGAAAAAAAAAGAAAAATCATAAAGAAAACTTTTGCTTTCAGTTGCTACCATGTGTACTTCATTTTGGATCGCAGTTTTTGTTTCATATTCTGCTTTAGGATTTATTTTCCTGATTTTTAATCGAACAAAATGTTATTGACTAAACTAGTCTGTACCTAGAACTAGCCTAGACATAAGAAACGGATATTTTATATTACAACATATTTTTGAATTTTTAATACCCCAGTACTACAAAGTAACTGATTCTTTCAAAGCTCTTCTTAACATTTACAACATTATCAAACTCAAAAATAACAGGCCATTGCCAGCAGCCATATTATTTAACCTAAAACAGTTAAAGTGAAAATATTTAATTTTATGAATTTTATAACTGTAACTGTCTGATACTGTGATGGCCCTTTTATTAATCCGGGCACTTTTGCTTTTTTTGTGATAATGTTCTGTAGAAAAAACTTTTTTCTCTCGTTTTTTTTTTTTACTTTTCTTCATAATACAAATAATATTCAAGATGGGTCGGTTAGTTAGTGGGCTATCTTTAAAATAAAAAAACACAACAATGAGAAATAAAGTGAAAAAATAAGTATCTTGATTTGGGTAGAAATTATTGTTGTTTTTTGTTTTATTTTGAAGTATGAGAGTGAATTGTACGGCACACCAGATGTTTGAGTAATTTAATGTAGTCAACAACAACATCAACAGCAACATCTTTAAGATAACGGAAATAAGGTGGATTGTTTGTAGTTGTTGTGTTTATGTATTATTCTTCTTAAATTTTTATATAAACTTGTTGAGACTTTTCTTTTAGTAGTCTCAAATTTTTAGACATTATGTCAGTGTTGCCGATTACATAAAAACATAAAAAGACTTAGTCTGAATTTACAGAAAATTAAGAAAAAATCAATGTATTTTTGTGGATTTTCTGTTACTTTTTTTTACTAAAACACATTTTTTAAACAATAGTAATATAATCGTTATTACTTTTTGACAATCACATGTCTACACATTACAAATTAGAAACTGAAATGAATAAAATGAAGTATAATTCATTTTCTATGTAAGAATGAATCGGGTAATTTTTTTAATAATGACATAAAAACATTTTAATAACAATTTATATGTTCTAGATTTATCAAAGTTAAATTGCAGGTATCTTTTTTATTCAAAAATTATCCAAGATCTTTTCACCTTGCTGCATTTTTTTTGGATAATTACACAAAAATCGGCAACACTGCATCATATTCAAAAATAAGTTTGTTTACACATCTTTTATAGATTTAGAGTCTGGTTCGTAAAAATACAAATATTTTCTTTCATGTCAACTTTATTAAATAAAAGAAAAGACAACTTTATTAATGATTTTCCGTTAGTTCGGTTTTTTTAGTATCAGATAAATTGAAAAAATATTTAAACACAAAAAACATATTTATTTTAACCTTAAAATATCAATTAACCATTACAATATTTCTTTAGTTAATATAAATACATATAGTTTTTTTAATACATATTTTCTTTTTCCCTAAAAAAAACACTTTTTGTCAACATTTTAATAAAAAAAAAATAAAACATATAAACAATTCTTCCTTCTTAAGTAAATATTTCCCGTTGTTTTTCTTTAGATGAAATTAGTTCCAGTTGTAAAATTTTGAGCTCTTTCTTTAGAATTGTAAAATGTCTTTGTTTAAACTAATACGGAAAAAGAGTTTAATTTTAAAATCCATAACAAATCAATTTTATGGGGCGTTTTTTAAGTGTTTCAAGTGAAGTATTTTGAACAGTAGTACAAAATAACAATAAATAGAATAAAAAAAATATCTTAGAAAAAATAGTTACTAAAATAGCATTGATTAAATACAAACTTGAGATTTAAAACTCAATGTTTCATAAAAACAATTTTGCATTTTAAAACATAATATTAATAATAGCTAGAACCTAATACTAAATTCTATTAAAAATTTTAATCAAAAATCATGTTAGTCATACATAAATTGAGATTCATAATTGATAAAAAAGTTGTAATTTCTGAACGTTGCATAAATATTAGGATATTAGCCGTAGAAGAATGTAAATTAAATGAAGTAAATAAAACTATTAAAAATCTATTCACTCAAATTTCCTTCCAAAATTCGGTTTTTATTTGACCAAAAACTGTTTATATCTTGGTTAAATATCAAGAGATAAACCAAACTTTTCGCCAACAGTTAGACTCTTATAAGAAAAAACGTCCAAAAATCGATTTTTATAGGAAAATATAAAATTTTCTTATATCTTGTTTTATAAAAGAACTGAAACAAAAAACCTTTTATATATGTGATAATGCAAATTTTTCTAAACTTGTGATTATTTATATTTCTTAAAAAAATCGTTTTTTTATATGGATAAGATATCATGGTTGCTTATATCATGGTTGAATGAAGACCAAAAATTAAAATCTTAAATCTCAAATAAAAGAAAAAATTTAAAAACTCTTTCTCCATATTCCCGCACACTAATTTTCGGAAATTCAAGAACTTATAGCAACTGAATTTCTAGGAAAAAATCTCAAGATTACGGTCCAAAGAAAACTTTATTCAACGAAAAAAAAATGCTGCCCAAAATATTTTTACGTCTACTAACACAAATCATTTGACTTGGACAACACATTTTAAACAAAACGAAATTTGCGACCAAAATTTCGAAGAGACATTAAGGGAAACTCTTCACATTAAACCACCTGGAAGAATGATTCGTTTGACACAAATAATTATAAAAAATTAGTTGTATACACTTGTTAAATAGATACAATAATAAAACGACACCAATGGTTAAAATTTCTATTGATTAATTAGATGGACTATGAACAATTAGATAACACAATGAATGGATAATCTTTTGACCTCATATGGCATTTTTAATTTAACTTCCATTTTGCGTTTTAAACTTTTTCTCTTTATTCTTATTATTATCTAACATTTAGACTCTTTAGATACGATCGCGTTATTTTAATGCAATATAGTGTCACAAAGTGGAACGCGTTTTTAGATTTTTGTTCTAAAACTTTTTTGTACTAACCCATTTAGTTCATTCCCTACATTAATCTGTTCCAACATAAGATAAATGTTCCATTCGTAGAATTATGCTTTAACTTACAGTTGCAAGGAATGAGATAGGTAGATCGCCTCATAAGATGTTTAAAGCCTATTACGAGGTCATACACATAAAATGACAAACCCAAAATACCACCTATCTTCTTTTTAGTGATAGGCATAAAAAATTGATCTAAAATCTTTTAAAAAAGTGTAATTATCTTTATATTTTAAAATTTATTATTATAACTAACAAAGAAAGCAAGTTTTTAAAATTTAAATTTGCATAATTTATAATAAGTCTTTGTCATTAATAAATATAATTTCATAAATACAAGAACTTAGAATCTTAAAGAAATAAATTTAGAATTTTTTATTATTTAAACCTAAGATTTAAATAACAAAGGATTTCTGGTTCTGAATAACTCGATTTTCGTATTAAGATATTTCTATATTCTATTAAAATGTACACTTTTCTTAACCACTGTAATAAGCCATTGAAAGTGAAGAGTTCATAAAAAAGCAATTACTCTCTGTACAATCATTGTTGTCTTATGAAAAAATGCATAATATGTTGTTGTTGTTTTGTTTTATGTTAGTTTTTACGACATTTGTCTAATAGAGCAAAAAGTTCAAAATTACAAAAATACACATAAAATACAACAAACATAATTTGTTTCGGGCGCCGTTCACACCTTTTTTTACAGTAATTTTTGTTGTATTTTATCTTTGATGACAATTAGATGTATGTACATATGTATACCGTATCCAACAACAACAATTGTTTGATGTACTTATAGAAAAGAAGATCAAGATAATATAGTTGCAGTAATTTACTTTATAAATGGGTTTTTCATTTTTTTTTTAACAAAACTTCCGGTTTGACCTTTTTATTATCGTACAAATTTGAAGTCACTATATTTTAAAGATTATAGTGTCACATATATTTTATATAGTGTCACATATATTTTAACATTCTAGAGAATCATTAAAACATATTTTTATTAAATTAATTTATGTTCCTCATAAAAACAAATGTGTTATACTCTTTGAAGTTGAAGAATATAATTTTTGCATTGTTATAATTAAACAATGGTTAATTTGTCAACATTATAAAATACGAATTAATGACAAAATAAAATCATTAAAAAGAACTATGGCACTTTCAATGTCATCATAAATTATGCAAAATAATTCCTTATTTCACAACAACAACAAAAATAACACAAAATTGTCACAACTAACATATTAAATATTATAAACTTTAATATTTTATTATTAAACTTAAAACAACTAAACCTGACTTTACTGCTTGAGTAATATTGATTTGCAGTGAACAAATATTTTTAGAAAATCGTAATCGCGTCAATGAGCGGAAATTTTCATTTTGTTTGCGTAAAAAAATGTAAAAATTACTTTTAAAGGAAATCAAGTTATCGTTAAATTTTAATGGAAAATGTATAAATGCCATTTGTTTAGTAATATTGTCACGTTATAAAAAATATAAGTAAAACTCGGAGAGAGTGGTAAAAAATTACTAAAAGGAAATACAAAACTGTGTTGACAACTTTCATGGTTATGTCGAGCAGATAAAACCATTAATTTATAGAATTTTAGAAAACGTAGTTATGTTTTTAAGAAATTCAATAGAACAAAAATGTTTATAACATTTTATAATTTTCATTAACAAATTTTGGCTTTAACATCATTCTGTGTGTTACATATCTAAATGTTCTAATTGTAATTTGTTGTTACTGTTGGTAATGATATTCAAAGAGGAAATGGTGGTTTCTTTTATGATTTTGGTTATCGCTGTCATCTATCTTTCGAAACAAAAACGACATTTACAAATGTTGAGTAAATAATAGAGCTTTAAAGTCTAGTAAAGAAAACTTTAAAACGTTTGTTAACGGCGAAATACGGGTACTGGTACTGAATACATTTTAAGTTTTAACCAAAAAAATATTTCGACTTCTTGAAAATGTGCCACATCCTTAAATCGAGTACCAAATCCTTAAGCAATTAATATTTCGAACATTAAACTAAATCGAAATATTAAACAAGAAATTTTAGTTTTTTAATACAAAATAAGGTAAGCCAGAAGAACTTAAGTTAATCCGTATTTAAACTGAATTATTAGTGAAATTTTTTTGAAAACTATTGTTTTTATAACTTTATTCGGTTAAAAAGCAATTAAATTTTAAAATATGTGTTTTTCTTAGAATTTTGTCAATTAGAATCTAAAAAAATTATTAATGTTTTTCTAATCTTTTTTTAGATTTATTTCATTTGATGAATAACAAAATAAGTTTTATTAGCAGATTTACTTAGAAATTTAATTTTATTTGAAAAAATTTTGAAGATTTTGTCAGCCCAAAAGCCCCCAAATAATGTAATTTTCAAAATCCATTGTGTTATTCGATAGATAATTTTATTTTTGGACATGTTTATATATATCACATGTTTATATATATCAAAAAAATGTAAATAAATAATTTTGAACAAAAATTACGAAATAAGGAAATATGTGTATACAGAGGTTTCCCGGTTCAAATTTCAACAAAACATAAATAAAAAAAAATATATATATATTTCTAAACTTTTTTTATTTTACAAAATAATTTTGATTTGAAAAATGTCACTGAAAAACATGTACATAGTTGGCCATAAGGCAAATAATATGAAATAGGCTTTAGGTATTATACAATTTATTAAAATGGGAAACCACTGTATATTAAAAGTACAATTTTAAATAAATCACAAAGGTAAAAAAGGATATTACTATGCATTTACTACAAAAGTTATAAATATATAAATTATATTAAATTACAAATTTCGAAAATAATTCCTTTAAAATTTTTATTGTATTTACAATAAAGTTTAAATAAAATCTAATTTTACAGCAATATATTAACAAAGTTCTATCCTTAATTATAATTGAAATGGTTGCTGGTTTACTCCGACTTATGAGTACAAATATGGTCAATACAAGTTTATATAGATTTCAGTTTCTTAAATTTGTTTAATAATAACAACAAAAATAATAATATTTAACTAACCGTTTAAGTTTTATTATTGAGATCTTAAGATATCTCACATTCACATTTCGTTTTCGTGGTCGTCGATTCCATTAAAAAAAAGCACTTTTGATTTCTTCTTGTATTTATCCAAGACCGATCATATAAACAAACAACAATAACAAATAAGAAATTCAATTCAAAAAAGTTTCTTTTTGTAATTATCACTCGTTTGTCATAAATAAATATACCAAACACAATATTATTTATTTTCTTTTTTTTATAAATTTTTCTCGTATTTACTTATTAAAAAAATTCACGTAACTTATAATAAAATAAGTTGATTTGATTATAATACATTTATTGTGCACAATTCTCTTACACACTTTCGAATTTTTTTTTTTATACTTTTTACAATTTTTTTTATAAACAATTTCACCAAAAATAGCTAAACAACCATCATCGAAAATCAAAGAAGAAACAAAACTATTTTTTTTTTTTTGCTTTTTGGTAGCGTGAAGTCAATTTTGGTTGCCAATTGAATTTATTATATAATTTTTTATTATTGTTTTAGTTTTTGTAAAATTTCTTTTTTATCTTTAATTGATTTATCTTGCAGTGAACTTCAATTAAGGCTGGAGTTTACTAAAAAAAAGCTCTTTTATTTATTATTTTCTTTGAAATTTCTTTCAACTTTTCATTTTTTGTTTTGTTTGTTCAAAGATTTTTTTCCAATATTCTCTTTATTCGCCTGATTAATGCCAGTTTATTTAATTTTTCTTATTTAACACTTGCGTTGGGTTATTATTAATTTGTAAATTATTTATTGTACCTTTATGTCGTCATAAAGCTTTTTATTTATAAAAAAATATCCTTTTTTCTAGCAGATTTAACTTCTTTTCCACTATTTTCTTCTTTTTATTTTTTGATTGGATTTTTTTCCGAATACCACATCCAACATTCACAGCTGTTCCGTTCGAACTGTCAGAGAAGATATGAAAATGTTTGTTCGACACTATTGTTGCCACTTAACCAAATTTATACAACCAAAAATTTTATTGAAATCTACCAAATTTACAGAATCTTGAATTGTCCCCCTGAACATTTTTACAATGGCAACATTTTTTATTAACTGCCGAAGTGAAGTTGGCTAAAATGTCGATCATTAGATGAATTTGAAGTTTAATTCTAAATAATTCCATTAACGGCCTAATTTTGGAAATTGAAGTGAGTACAGTGCACTAGTAAAAAGGTGATTCTTTTTTTAATAAATGTGTTCACGTTTTCGAATGTTTAATTTTTACAATTTAATAACGTGAATACTTGAATATAAATTTAGTAAACACCCAAATGTCTTTCAAAAATGGGTCCATAACCACAACTCAGAACGTTTTCGAGCTGTTTAAGGTGTTTACGTTTACATGAATGTAGTGCCTTTCAATAAACAAAGTTAATGCTGAAAAAAACATAAAATTTTATTTTTAAAATTTAAATATTTTTTAGATTTTATAGAAATATTTCCCAAATCCAAGGGGATGTAAAAATGTACAATTAACTCTATGATGATTGCTGTTATTGAACTTCATATTCCTTTTATGAAAACTTTTTTAAGTTTACGTTATTTTTCAGACTTGGAATATGTTTCAACCTATAATTCTATCTAACGTGGAACAAACAATATAGCGTTAGTAGCCAAAACTTCATGCAAAAACATTGGTCTCACTCTTTACGCATAGCTCAATATGTTTAAGTTCTCTTTTAACTGCCACGACATTTAATTAACTGTATCTTAACAATTGTATAAAACTAATTTGATAGAAATAGAACAAGGTGGCAATGCTGTTCGATACTTTGACAAGTGATGGTAAGCGACCGTTTACTTTGTAGCGATTTTGATAAAAGTTACAAATTATGAACGTTATTACACATTAAGCGATTTGTAAAAAAATATTTTTTAGTAAAATAAAAAAAATTGTTGGGAGAATATTTAAAAAAAAATGTTGGCCCTTTTAAAACTGATATGATTTTTAACATGTTTGAAAAATTGTTTAATGGTAAAAGTGTAAGATAAATCGTATGATTAGAATGTTTTAATAATGAAGGCATATTAATTTAATTAATTAATTTATATAATTAGTTTATATATAATTGTACTAAAATCATTCAAACTAATGTGAAAGTTTCATAAAATTTATCAAATTTGTCTGAGGGAGAACTTTTGTTTTAAAAAAATTCTAAAATCACTCATTACTTCGACGATCTTTACTACAGGATATTATGAGAAACACTTCATGAATATAACCACATACTGGCATCTATTCGTCATTTGCGATTTCCTTAATTTCATTAGATCTATCACGAGCCTCTGTAATTGTATTTTTTATCATTTTATGCGATATGTAATTTTATAGCTTTATTTTTATAATTTTATTTTATAATATCGTTTTTTACTGTAAATTTTCATCAAAATTAAATTATGTGTGGATTTCTCTATTTTGATACATGATTTGATAAACATAATTTTGATTAATTTCTTTTTAAGCAATATCTGGCAACTTTATAATTATTTAAAAGTTTGGTGTTATGAGAACCTTTTGTTTGACATTTTTGACAGCAGCGTCGGTGAATTGTGATTTGCAAAAATTTACACTGCGATAGCAAGAAAATAGTAAAAAGTATTTGAAAATAAAATACATTTAAATTATAAATCTAATTGAAATTATAAAATGGCACAACCAACAGTAAATGTAGCTGGCTACTTGGCAAATCAGAAGAAAACCACCAACAAAGAATTGGCCACTGAATGGGCTCTTCTCGAAGACCTATACAATGAGAAGTAGGTTTGAATAATGTAAACGATTTAAAATTTTATTTACACACTTTAATATTTTCTAGATTATGGAATGAATTAACTATAAAATTAAACAAATTTGTCCGAAATGCTGCTATGCAAGATGAAGATGCCTTATTGCAACTTTATCAAAACTTCTTGCAAACTTTTGAAATGAAGTAAGTTTTACAAAAAGTGAAGTCACAAAGACTTCCCCGTATTTGTAAGGTTATGTGTTGTTTGTTTTTTGTTTATTCATGTTTATAACAAAATGTTTTGTTTATATTTTACTTCTAGAATCAATCCTTATGGTTTAGTTGAAATTGTGGAAGTTATTGTTGATCATATTTCAGACAAAAAGGAAGCTATTGAATTTTTGGGTAAAATTAAAGATAAAGTCAAGATTTGTGATGAAGCTGTTTGGTATGTTCAGGTCAGTATTTAAATTTAGATTATTTAAGATTTATATCGTATTTCGAATGAAAAATTATTAGTATAAGCAGGTTACTAAGAGTACACTACATCTAAATGTTTATGTAATTTTTAGGTTCTCCAAGGTAATATATACTTGCAAAATCTAAATGATTTGGATGCTTGCAAAAAAATCATTGAAGAATTACGTGACATTTTGGAAGATGTGGGTAATGTAACACCTGTCCATGGTAAATACTATATGTTGGCTTCACAATACTATAGACGTGTAGGAAAACACAGTGATTATTATCGCTGTGGTCTGCAATTCTTGGGATGTTCAATTGATGACTATCCTAAAGATCAATGGGCACAACAGGCATTCTTTTTGGGTTTAGCTGCTTTGTTAGGAGATGGCATTTACAATATTGGTGAATTGGTAATAAAGAAAGAAGTTTTAATATAAAAAAGTGTATAACTAGTTCTTTTGTTATATTAATTACAGCTTGCACATCCAATTTTGACATCATTAAAGGGCACAGAGAATGAATGGCTAGTTGAGTTACTTAAAGCTTTCAACACAGGTGATATTAAAAAGTACGTTATTTTATAAAATTAGTAAACTGAATGCTAAAAAAATATGAATTTTGAATAATTTATAAAAATATTTTTTTCAGATTCAACGAAATGAAACCAGTATGGTCTAAAATCCCAGATTTAGCAGCCCAAGAAATTAAATTGCGACAAAAAATCTCCCTACTATGTTTAATGGAAATGACTTTCAAACGTTCAGCTACGCAACGTTCCATTTCCTTCGAAGATATAGCAAATGAAACACAATTACCGCTTAAAGAAGTTGAATTATTAATAATGAAAGCTTTAGCCTTGGATTTGGTAAAAGGTGAAATTGATCAAGTAGCCGGAGTTGTAAATATGTCATGGGTAAGTAATTATGAAAAAAAAAACGAAATTTTATTTCAAGCTTCTGGTTTTTTTTTTAGGTTTTGCCTCGTGTACTGGATCGTCCACAAATTGCAAGCATGGCTACTACATTGGATAATTGGATGGCTAGTATTAGTTCTATGGAAAAATTGATAGAATCACGTGCTGCTGAAATTTTAACCAATTAGTTTAGTAATTTATGTAAAATTTAAAATAAACTCAAATAAAAATGTATTTTATTATTAAATATGGATATTGATAAAGCATGGTAGAATGGAACATATATGTGTGGTAACATTTTCCACCAAAATCTTCAAAAACCGCATAAACTTTCTGCAATTCGCTTCCTTAAATTAAGCTATAGAATTTTAGGAAATTTGTTCTTAATTATTTAATGAGTAGTATATCTTAAGGAGCCATATTTAATTAACCGTAGCCTTCCGAGATTTGGGTGAAATATTAATTGTATCCAAATTTAGAACACAGATTCGAATTCAGCATGTAAAAAAACTACGTATAGGGTTTTCCAGCGTTCTAACTCCAGCCGTTTCCGAAATAAATGCAAAAAATACCAAAATGATATTTTGAATTTTCACTTTAAGTAGTACTTTTTTCTTTTTAAAAATTTTCATGTTTTTCGCATTTATCTCGGAAACGGCTGGAGCTAGAAGGCCGGAAGACCCTATACGTAGTTTTTTCACATGCTGAATCCGAATTTCACCACCAAAATTTGTTCCGATAACGTTTTCCACCAAATCTTGGAAAACTGCATCGAATTTTATTTGCCTCCTTAAAGTATGCTATATAATTTTAGGAAATTTTTTGAAATATTTAATGAGTAGTACATCTTAGGGAGGCATATTAAATAGTCGTAGCCTTCCGAGATTTGGGTGAAATGTTCATCGTATCCAAATTTAGAACACAGATTCGGATTCAGCATGTAAAAAAACTACGTATAGGGTTTTCCAGCGTTCTAGCTCCAGCCGTTTCCGAAATAAATGCAAAAATGAGGATATTTTGAATTTTCACTTTAAGTAATATTTTTTTTTTCTTTTTAAAAATGTTCATGTTTTTCGCATTTATTTCGGAAACGGCTGG
>JACGTJ010011589.1:0-21220 GCA_014858695.1 Chrysomya rufifacies | reverse complement strand
TATGTATGTATGTATGTATGTATGTATGTATGTATGAATGCACACTTTTTTTTTAATTAAATACAGAAAATTGTGAAAGAAAGCTTTTTACATATTTCTTAAATTTCTTTTTGTCTGTTTATATATGTAAATCGGATTAATTTAATACAAAAAACTTTACCTAACAGTCTTATTTTAACAAATTGTTTGTTATATTTTTCAAAAATCAATTCAAACACGTCAATAAATTAGTTTTGTAAAAATAACCGTTAAAATATTTTGTTAAACCAACTAAAATTCAATAATATTTTCGAAATTATATTTGATTATTTATGCACTTTGTTAGTTTTAAATCAGTAATTCATTGATTTCCAACAATAAGAATATGTATAAATAATTTTTGTTTTTATTGACTATAACTGCATTTATTTTTATTTGAATATTTTACTTTATAATAAATTATGTGACAATTGTTTGTACATGAATTGTTGAAATAACACTTTAAGTCATAAATCAATACGAAATCAATAATGGAGAAAATGACACTTGAAATTCGTTTACTCATGTACAAATTTAGGAAAATCGTTACCTCTTTGTACGGCCAATTTTAATTACATGATTTTTATTTTAACATCAAACAAATGCTGTCATTCATGAGGTATATACATATGTCATTATGTTTAAGATGTTTCAAAATTTGTGATTCTTTTGAAAAGGAAATGTTCTGCGAAAACAATTCATAAAGTTTAAACTAAAAATATTTTTAAAATTAACAAAATTATGACAAATTGAAAAAAATATATGATAATAATAAAAATTAGGGATAAGCGATTAAACCATTATTCGAATACTTCAATTAATCACATTTTAATTAATTGAATATTTGATTAACATATTATTATGATTATTTATAGCCATGATTATTCGATAGATTTTAATATTAATCTGAAACATAATAACTTGATTCATTAAATTAGAATATTTTTTTCCTTGTTTTTGATGAATCAAAAATCATGTTAATTGATTAAACTGAATTTTGATTAATCAAAATTATTATTAATTTATTAATAAAAAAATCGATGAATCAGAATATTTATTATTCGATTAATCGCACTTCCCTAATAAAAAATAAATTAATAAGTTATTTAAAGAAATATTTTGGGTAAAATTGAACGAACTATGAGATACATTTAAACTCATTGTGATTCTTGATGTTTCTTTAAAACCTAAATCAAAAATTTCGTACTATCGAATGCGTTTACATGTTGTTAACGACAATTTGTCGGAGTTGAATATATACTAATATTGTCTACAATTTAACAAAATTTCTATGATTTTCACAAGTTAGATTCATACTCCAAAAATATCTAGATACTCCTAAAAGTAAGTATAGTTTAAAAACGCGTATTCACAGGTCCATTACTTTTCCCATTTTTTTTTATTTTTACCTTTTTGTAATGAGTGGTGAAGGTATGTTTAGTTTGTTCTTATAATCGCGCACCCATTTTCAAATATACAGCCGTCAAAGAAAATATTCCAAATTCGATTTATTCATAGCAGTCCATACTTCGATCGTTCAAGATAAATGCTTTAATTAATTTAACGAAGAGATTATTATTTTGGTGTAAAGACAAAATCTAAGTCATTATTTGTTTTTTATTGCGCGTACCCCCACACCAGTACCTCTCCTTATACAAATGTAGCATATTGAAGCCTTTTACTAATATATAGGTAATAAATCTACATTTACTAAATCATTTTTCCGATAAAACTAGTGAAACTAATAAAACTGATTGCTGACAATGTTGCTTTTCACATCATGCTTAAAGAAAATTTATTATTCAATCAGTGTATCAAAGTTGACCGACGCTAGGAATAATGAAATTTTTGCAAATATCCACATATTTAAAATATTTCTTTATTTCTGGATTCCTTTCAGTGATAAAAAGAAATTTCATGTTTAATATAACATTTATCTGTTATTGTTTAACAATATTCTATGATCTGAACGAGAGATATGTTTAAATATCACAATTCTATAACAGCGAAAATACTTTCGAACTCTAAACTTCGAAAAATTTCTCTAAAAATTGAAATTCTTCGGTCTTTTTATATCCTCTAACTCCTTAACCAGAATCAGAAATCTTAATAAAATTAATAAAGAACCTTGATAATTTCTTACCATCCATACATTTCTTATATAAAAGCAGTAACTCAAATATATAATATACAAGAAAGCCGTATAAACAGGGTTTAATGTTAAGTATCCACTTTATAGAATACTTAAAATTCTTCTATACAGGAACATTTACTCATTTCTATATGATTATTATAAGTAAGTTTGTACGTAGATAAAAATTGTCAACTCATCAACGACAAAAGGCAAAAGAAAATTAACAAAAAAAAAGCAAGTAGCCAAGCTTTATTATTACTTATTTAAGAATTTTGATAAACTGAAAACGTCGCCGACATTGTCATTGTCAATTTCCCATTTCGATTATCGCTTCATATAGTGAATTGTGAATTTATGACAGAATAACAATTATACATTGAAAGAAAGACCAAGTAAGTAAGTAACGTGGTATAACATTCGTTTGTATGTGACGAGTAATGTAAATGCATTAAATTAAAATATTTATTAAGACATCGATATGAAAAAAAAAAACAGTGACAGTAATGACAAGAAGCTCACAAATAAACAAACATATTTTATTAGGAACAAATGACAGATAAAAGTTTGTTTCTTTTTTGTATAAAAAATTTAAATGGAAAGCTCATTTGGTTAGACAACAACATTGATTGCCAGAAGACAAGCTATTGAGTCATATTGTAAAAAAATTAAGCAAGAAATGAAAAAAAAGAAACATATCATTCCAAAGTTGACAAGTCGTAACGCAAGTTTAAGATATATTTTTCAAAATTGTATGCTAAATTTGATATTTTCCATGGTTATTGAGTAAGAGGTGTCTTCAAGACTCCCTATTTAAGTTAATGCACATAATATTTAGAGAATTTAAAACTTTTCCTCCACATGGATAGAGTTTTAATGAGGTCTAGCATCTTTCCTTTGTTAGATTTATGTTTTGGCTCTATTTACTACTACTACTATTAGAATCCAATCATTTTGTATGTTTTTAAACTTTAAAAATTTTTACATATTAGTTACAGTTTTCATGCTTTTAATGAGCATTGGGCCTCATGAATCAGGTCAGTTCGGAGCGGTGGATTCATTGCATGTCGACCTCTTCGGATTCCATTAGATCGCACTACGGACAATGCCAATAGCATTGTTTCGTATCGTGTACCCAATCCATTTCCACTTAAGCTTACGGATCTCAAAAAGTGAAATTAATTGCTGTGATATTAGTTAGCTAGTTCGCACGGCTATATATATTTGAAGAAAATTGCATATAGTTGAAGCTAAGGTTTCTGTTTATATACTATTAAAAATTTGCTCCTTAAACCCTTTCGCCAAAGTTCAAACGAACTCAAGCCATTCATGAATTGGTAATTGTTTAAGATGAGTAGTGAATTAGACTGGTTGCAGAACTGGTGGCCGTATTTGCCGACAGAATTTTTTTACAACACGTTTATATAGTGGGCCGTTTTTTCGAAATCAGACACCAGTTCCATGAATAGTTCATCCGTCATTGATTCTATATATCTCTTCGCCATTGATTCACAAAGATAGCAGACATGTTTCAATATGATATGCTAACGTCTCTGAACGTCCATTAACCCAGTCCGAATACTTGAAAATGGTGCCTTCTAATTAAAGCATGTTATGCAACGAATGCCACAAAAGCCATTGCCCCAGAAATACTTGATCATAGATTGGTTTTAGTTAGACACATGATCAGTCCCATTATCTATTCCCAAGTAGCTCATAATGGTATTATAATGTTTTGCTTTTAAGGGAAATTTGAACGAATAATTATTATTGAATTATATGATCTATAATATTATTTGAAACCTATTAATATTAAGAACATGAAAATCACATTACAAAATGGTTCGCCTTAATCTAAATATTGAAGGGAAACATCAAATCGTCATTGCCTTAGCATTTTTCATTCTCAAATAAACTCATTTTGCAAAGAACTTTTAAATAATTTCCTAAGGACTCACATTAAATAAATATCCGTTGCATGTTTTTCATTTGTTGTTTTTTTTTTTTTTTTTTTCTTTCAATTCATACATATGTATTTGTAATTCTTAATTCATTATATTATTTTATTTATGTTTGTATTTAATTTTTTCTCTCTGTTTGCAGCTACAACTTTAGCATTTTAATACTAATATATTTTGCTTTTAATTCTCATATAAAGTATTTAATTTAATTCATGCCCATAGACATTTTAATTTATGAGCGGTGCATTTGTTGTTTTACGAAAAAAAGGAAATGCATTTAAAAAGTCGGTTTCTTAATCAGTCCTTTAGTTATTTTAAATAAACTTATTTTAGTTGTTGTTTGTTTGTCTTTGAACACGTTGTATGTGGTCGATTTAAGCAATACAACAACATATATTTCCTGAGTTATTCAATTCTGCTATGAAAGTATTAAGTTGTATTTAATTAAAAGAAAGAAAGAAAAAAACTGATTCTCGTTTTTAAAATTTTGCCTTAAAAACAAATTTAATAAAAAACAACAAATTTGATGTAAATAAAAACTACTGTAGATATTTTTCAGAGAATGTTCATTGGAATTAAGCAGCTTTGCCTGACGCCATTTGTATTTTAGTTTTGCTATTTATCTTTTAAATTTAACATCTGCCGTTTGAAATGAAAAAAATTATATTTTTCTTCAATAGTTTGATAGCCTTAGCACCTAGTTTTACTTTAATGTACCTTTTTGATCTACCAGAAAGCAGTTTCTAATCAAAAATGGCTCATAAATTATATTCTCTTTAAGGGTTGAATTGTCTTCATTTAAAATGAGGATGCTTTCATGAAATTGGTTGATAAAACAATATTTTGTATTTTAAATTTTATGATCAGCAGGGAAACCAAAAAATATTAGAAAATTTATTTTTCCTCAAAATAATATGTGCCGAAAAATATGTATAATATTAACTTTAAGTGCCAAAAATAACGATTATTACTTCCCGGAATATCCGGGAATTAATAAGAAATACATTCTAATATATTTGCTAATAATTTTGTTAAAAATATACGTGAAAACTTTTCAACAAGAGTCAAGTTTTTGATAGTTAAATTTTTGGTATAATTTAACACAGTGACTACAACAATTTTATACCAAAGTTAACTTTATCTATATAAAAGGCTAAAGTTATGTCTTATTTTGATCTAAATGTACGAATATACAATTTTGTAAAACCTCAGTCTAATCTCGAAAACGTGAACCAACTTATATTCACATTTTCAGGCTGTTCACTTTTGCGGTTGTTAACGTGTTCACGACTAAACTATACATAGTGGGAATCAAGAATTCGACCAATTCGTATATATTTTTACATGCCATTTTTCAAAATTCTTTTGTTTATTATTTTAAAATTCCACAATAATAACAACAATAATGATATAATGGGTTAAATGCAATAAAAGTTTAAAAGTAGGCAAAATACACATTTACAACTTTAACGTTCTAGAAGAACATCTAAAATATCATTCGTTTCATATTTAGGATTTTATATTTTGATCTGTTTATGCTTTTTCAAATTTTTGCTACTTTGATTTAACTTAAATTAAATTATTTTAAAAGCATCTACAAATACATTCAAAACGTTAGATACTTTTGAAAGTTAAGATACGTCCCTAGTTATTACTTTTCTAGTTATTATACACTTCATTTTCATTTATTTATTAGAACCTTTTTAAATTTAAGTCATTTGTATACCCTACAACACCATATATGAAGAGGTAGTAATGCCTATAACTCTCTTAATTATACCCGTAATTTAATGAAGTTTACTAAGCCTATCTTTATTGTAGATCTTCTAAATTTTATTATAATTGGTTCATTACTTCACCTAATCGCCATACAAATGCCTTCCTCGAATTAAAATTTGAAGCATATTTTTTTTTATATATAATTTAACACATGTATTTCACTTGAATAGAGTAAAATTCTGTCCTTATGTGATGTAGGGTGTTATATAGTCGAGCTACAGCATCCATAGCGCACTAACTTTTTTCTTTTACTTTCATTTATCAAAAATTCATGTAGTTTTTAAAACATTCATCATTTTATATCTGTTAAAATTTTACTATCCAATAAAATTTGATTGCATGATAGAATATTCTTTCAATTAGATATTTTTTTGCATTATGATTTACTCCCCTTTCATTTGTCTTGAAACCTTGAGGTTAAATAATAATAAATTATATATCAATCAAATACATATGTATGTACATATGTATAATAAAACTACAAATATTTATTTGCTATAAAAAATCCAGTATTAAATGGGTGTGTTCTTTATACGATATAATATGAAAATAAGTGTAATATATAAAAGTTAATACTAAATTCAAATTCAACATTATTCTGAGTGTAACTTATTTTTCTACAAATATAATTATTTTAATAGTAAAAAATAATTTGTTACTAATTATTTTTTATTGGCTGTAGTTTTTTCAATTAAAAGCTGTCATACTTTCAATTTCATATTCGAACAACATTAAAATCAAAGTTGCTGATCAGTGATCACAAACCGCTGTTATAATTTTACCTACCGCATCGTTTTTCTATGTTTTTTTTTTGTTTCTTGGCCAAAATACGTTTAGTTTTTATGATCGACCGTATTTTGTAATAAAAAAAAATATCACTAAACATTAAAATGCTGTTGATTTTGTTGTTGTTTAGTTGTATAAGAAAATTTAAACAAGTTTTTAATTAAAACAAAACAAAAAAAATGTAAAAATTAAACGTTTGCCAAATACAAACATTTAGCCATAAATGTCTTAGTGTATGAGTAATTTTGTGTTTGAGTGTACAAGTGGCATGTGCATATGAAGTTGAACTAAATGCAATTAATGTTTAATAAAAATTGTATTCTTATGGACCAGACTCAATGTTTAATGCTAGCATTTTTGAGTAAAGTATAACTTAAGTTGAAAGCACATTTACAGGGCAGGCAAATGAAGTAGTTAGCAAAGGCAATGATGATTATGAAGTTATTACATAAACATGTTTCCTATTCATTTCTCTTAGCAAATGCAAATTTAAATAAAAGAAATGTTTAGTCTAAAGAAGAAATTTGATTAAAAATTCTTGGGATTCAGATCATCTAAAGAAATAATTCCTTAAAATAACTGACAAATTATTCCCGCCAGCATTCAGCAAGTTTTAAAAGTTTAAGACAAAGTCTACACTCTCATAAATTATTGAATTATGGTGGTGTTTTTATTAATGAGTTCGAGAAAAATAAAATGATTGAATTTAAATTGAAATAAATTAATAATTTTATTTTAAGTCTTGATAAAAAAGCGTTGAACGAAATATTGACAATTTAATTCCGCTAATTGATTTATATTTCATGTTGTTTGTCTAGATGACTGGATATAGAATATAAATTCATTTCTCATGTTCTTTATTATCATAATTTAAAATAATTCTAAAACTTTTTGTATTTGTTACAAATCGTTGTTATGGCCGAAATAAGTCTGTTCTTAATGCGTTCTTTTCCTTTTGCCATTTTCAGCAAAATGTTGTCTTTCTTTTCGAACGTCTGTATAGTTTTGGCCATTGCAATTTAATGATAAAAAGTTTTATTTACAGTTTCTGATAATATTTTTAATAAAGAAATCGCCTTTACTTGTAAGTATTATTAAAATATTTAATAACCAAAAAGCAAAAACTTTTGTCAACTTTGCATTGTTTCTTTTTGCCTAAATTATAAGTTTTGTTTGATGTTTATTTAGAGCATAATTTTCATTTCTGCCTTTTGTATCTAGAGTGTCTTTTAGATAGTTCCCTAAGGTTGTTAACATGTTTTGTCTTACCAAAAAAAAAAATCATCATCATTATTTGCACCATTTGTCCCGTTTGACTTGCAGTCATTTTCTTTGCTCGACTCGTCTTTCATCATCAATTTAAAAGTTTGAAATTTCTTGACAAAATTTTAGTTGAAACATATCAAAATGGAAGCATGTGGCACTAAATAGACAAACTACAACAATATGTTTTCTACATACACACTCCAAGTATTTGCCATTATTTTTATATGATAGAAATTTTGAAACTTTTTCATCTAGCAAAATAATAATATATTTTCCTTAAGAAATATTTAGTTTTTCTTGTTTGTTTTGTATTATGTTTTGCTATTGTTTCACTTAAGAAGTTGCATTGCAAACTATTTGCAACATTTGTGGTAGATTAAGTTTATGAATCCTTAATGTTGCAAACAAAAAACAAGAGTTTCTTAGTTTATTTTATACATTTTTTTTTTTGTTCTAGGAAAATTATATATATTTTTCTACTTCAAAATAAGTTTTTCGTTTTTGTGCCTGATGATGATGATACATTTTCAACAGTCACATGCAATCATCTTGTATAAATTAATGTTGAACAGTGTTGCTTAAAAAATGTTATCAATAAAATGAATTTTTTGCTTTATTGTGTAGAAAAATTACATAATTTTTGATTTTATTTGTGTTTTAATTTTTATGAAATTTGTCAATTTATCTTATCTGTTGTAGCTTTTACTCCTCACTTAAAAATCAGTATTTTAACATGTTCATACATATATGTCTTTAAGATTCTGAAACGATTTGTAAATGTCCGTTTCTCTGTTGAAGAGGACAAAAGCACAAGATTGGTCTTATTTGGTATTAAGAATTGATTCACATAAGAAAGAACAAGATAAGATTTTTGCAATTGCATCATTATATGCTCCATTTTGAAAGGGTGTTAAGTGAAATATTGCATCGATACCAATGAAGATCTATAGAGAAACACACAAGGTTTAATTATATTATGTTTATATCACTTTTTGTGATTAAAACCCCATTTTGAGAGAATATTTGTACGATTTCTATGAAAATAGGTATGAAAAGGATTATATGGTGGGTGGGAGAAATTATAACCAATTTCAATATACTTTGTCTTTATAACAAAATGGGCTAAATTTTCGCGTAAAAATCTTTAAAACCACCAGAAGTGTAATTACAAACTTACATAGATGGACAGATGTATATAGTTAAATCGATGCTAAGCTGATCATAGTTTAAGATGAGGTTAACCTATCATATTTTCTTGACCTATGTAGATATTATATATAAAAAGCATAGGACTTAAGCAATAGTACAAGGAGTTTGTCGGTAGAACATTATTCTACATTGAGAAAGAAAACATAATAGCAAAATGAAAAAAATCAGGGTTGTTATCAAAAATTCTGCGAAGTCGAATATATTATTGCTTTTTCGAAATATGTTTCATTTATATTGGAGAAAAAGATTAAAAATGGACTTATATTGAAATTGGCCCAAGTTATTAAGATTTACATCCTCTTCCACAGTTCCATACATATTTAAATATATTGTGCAAAAATGCCAACGTAGTTGTAAATTCTTTTTTTATATACACTGTTATTATTAGTTTAGATTCTATGTTCATAAGTGCAAACTTTTGATAATTTATATTTTCTTGCTATATTCTAGATTTTCTTGCTATATTCCATCTAATCTTTTAAATAGAGTGTTCCTTGAAAATTTTTACAATACTCTGATATTGAACAATTTTGAGTTATTTTGTCAAGGGGTATTTATTTTTTCCTAACGAATAAAATATGCAAACAAACACTCGATGTAAAGAGTATGTTTTTAAAGTTCTCCAAATGAAAAAATCTATACTGAATATTTTCATTCAAGGCATAAATTTCAAGCTAAATTTATAATACTTTCAAGAAAAAACATAACACAACGAAATAAATATATGCTAGGGGTGTCTCTAATTTACAAACAGACAATGTACACACATATCCCACACAATATTATACATAAATACATATATATTCATCTATGCAAGATTTTGCGGATATACGACGAAATGTGTTGTGTATTATTGAGATTATTATTCTTTTCTTTGTTTTTAGTTTGTTTTTCCCATGTCGTTGAGAAAAAATTGTATTAGTTTTTTTTCTATTTTTGAAATATAAATAATATACAAAAATTATTGACATGTGTCAAGTGAAGCAAAAATTTCAACTGAATAAAGAAAATAATGTTTAGGAAAATAATTCATGACAAAGCTGACTAATTTATACACTACATACGTATGTATATATTTTCAAATAATGTTTTTAATTTCGTTTTTTTTAAGATTCGAGGGCGTTTTTAAACTATTTCCAAAAGATAGTAAGCACTTTCACAATAAGCCTGAGTTCGTTTAGTGGATTTGAAATTTCATTATAAACTCGTTTCTTAAATACCCGTTTTCATTTTTGATGTAGCGTAATGCAATCGGTATCTAGTCATATTGTCTACAATACTGTCTTTATGAATTTGTTATTATTTGTATTTTATTTGAAAAACTTATTTAAATTGTTGTTATATTTGTCATACAAAAACAAAAATATTTATATACATATATATATTTTGGGAGTTATTGGGGAAGTTGACAAAATGTTTGAAACTTTTCTTCAATTTTATAAATAACCTTGTCAACATTAAATTGTCATTATCACAAAAGTTAATTTAATATAAATTATTCAAATTTTCTCCATAAAAAGTATCTAATATAAAGAAAATGTGTTATAAATTCTGTTAAATTTGGGCAATGTTAGTTTAAACTATATTATAGCTTAAAGTTTTTAAAAATAAGTTAAAGCAAATTTTTCAGAAACTTAAAAATCTTAATCAAATTCTGCAAAATAAAAAAGTCGGATATAGTACATCAGAAACGTAATAATTCGAATTATTTGCTAATCCATCTCGCTCTGTATCATTTGATTTACAAAGTTGATCCTATGGCTTTAATATTCTATAGTGACAAATTAGAAAAATAGTTCAATTTAGCATAGATTATGTGAAGAAAATATTGTTCATAATTGGAGGAAAGAGGATTAAGTAAAAAAAAATTCCTTTGAGATGAATTTGCTATACATAGAAAACTTAACTCACACCAAAATTTTTTATACAATGGGTTCATTATTTCACGTTGTCCGCATGCAAATACATTTACTGCATGCAATTATCAATTATGAAAGCCATACAGATGTCCTTCCAAAATATAAATTTAAACGTATAAATCACATATAATAGTATATTTAAAAAATTTAGCACCCATTTCGGAATCTTTTCTAATGCATGTATTCATAAATGTTAATAAGGTCGAGTTGAATAGACAACAATATTTTGATTTCTTTTTTCTTTTATGTCAAGAACTATTTTTTATGATTCTAACTAGAATAAAAAATTAACAATTCTTAAAGTAATATTTCGAGAAGTCTCAAAGATATCATTCTCTCTCTTCTAATTGTATCGTAATATTTTGAAAGTAAATCAAAGCTGTGGTACATTTTCACGACCTTATTAGAAGAACACTGAAAGGAAGAGTTAAATCTAGTAGGACATACATCTGACATTACCTTAACTTCTAGCAAGACTTTAATACCACCAATGCGAAAGCAGTTCCTATTTCAATTGACATATTTAGGAACAACATCTTTTAGCACTTGATTATTGCAAGATATCCAAAATAAATTTGCATTCTTATAATCTGTAATGCTCTTTGCAAATCCTTAACCACATACGCAAGGATATATCGAAATTGTTGTCAATACTCACCGTTCACTAATTGTTAGTCAAGTAGACTAGGTTTACACTACAAAGTACTTATACTGTTGCAGTTGTAAGGAAGCAAATCCAAAAGAAACAGTCTTTCAACTTTTATGAGAATATCCAGCAATGACAAGTAAAAGTCGTATTTGTATATGGATATTCAGATGCCAGAGAATCGGAGAAAAATTTCAAGTCTTAAATTTAATAATGAAATACATTGTCTTCCGGCTACTGAATGGATCTTGTTCACAAAACTATGTTCAACATCTAAAAAGTTGTATGGTCTATAAAATCTTGGTAGTTATTATTAGATTTAAAAGAATTTGCATTATAGTTCCATGTGTTCCTTCAAAGAGACTGTAAAACGTTGTACACTTTTGTGAAATCTTGTTTTCAATTTAATAACTTTCTCTAAATATCTAAATTTTAATTTAAGATTTAAGATTGCATTTAGTAAGTATTACAAAAAAAAAAAAGAAATACTAATTTTTAATCTTGTTGCAACTATTGAAAAGTTTATCGGAACAACAAAGTGATAAAACTATAAGACTATATAGTATTTTAGGCTAAATCACCTTCAAGGATTTTTTACATTTTATCACTAATTTGAAAAGAACTTAAAGAAAAGGATTTAAAAAAATAAATATTGAAATTAGGGATTCCACAATTTATATGATATAAAAATTTAGGATTTACATTATACATACAACATCCAGAAAATCAATATTAATAAAATGTTTTATATTTCAAATTAACTACATAGCACTACAACAAAAGTTAGTTTCTATAATAGTTAGTATAAATAAAAAAATAGTTTTAGTTTATGTTTATTGTATTCATGAACAGAGCTAGATATCATTATACAAATATATATGTAGATCAAAATGAATGAAACACCATTCTTAACACCGTCGGTATTTAGCTAAATTACATTCGTACACAAGTTTATCTCTCTATTTTCATAAAATTAAATTAAAAAACTTTTCGTACTCTTATTAACACTTATTCAAAAGCAAAACAAAAAAATGTATCTTTTTTTTAAAAAAAAAAATTAAAAATTCAATGCAATAAAGTAAAACAAAAACCTTAACGAAATACACAATTAAATGCAGAAGCGGCAGCTGAATACAGAAAAAGTTTTCTAATTATAAAATGCGCTAATGTTCAGTGTTACGAACAAATTGTGTGATGTTGTTTGAATAAAATAAAAATCGAAATTTTACAGATACATTTTTACGCCATTCAAGTACACATTTAGATGACTAACGAAATCAGGAGAATAAACTAAGTCAGATAAATGAAATAAAAAAAACCCCTTCGAGACAACAATGTTGGATTATCTGCTCATTGAATTAACTATAAAAATATACATTTTTTCTTTTTATATCAATTCTTCCATGAGATTTGTAGTTCACCCATACATTTACAAAGAGAAACCAATACATCTATATATAACAAATTTTGCCACGCCTGAGTTTAGATACAAAAATCCATCCATTACCTCTGTCCATTCATCCGTAGATATGTCTGTACACTTTCATGACCTGCTTGTTGTCATTTCATCTACATGTTGATGTGTATTGTGATGGCCTTAACGTAATTGGTGTGACAGAGATATGTGACATCTGCTTCTGCGCTTTATATGTACTGTTTTTGTGATTCTAGATAAATACAACATGGCCGTCTGAATAGATAATTGTTGTATTAGTATTAGTGAGTTTTGTATTGACTTTAGCTGGTGACATCTAGCGTAAAACTATGGTATTGTATAAACAAGCATCTGTATCTTTAAGATATTTCTTTCAATAAAGGCCTACTACTGATGATGCTGATTGGTATTGGCTTCCTTTTTCCTTTCAATAGGTATTTATGCATCAACAATCTCATTAGAATTGTCCATATTGTAGTTCAGAGAATTACCGCTAGGTGCTATCAATAACTAGCCAGATAATTCCTATTAAACATGCAACACAATCAGGCAAGATTAACAGGCAATTGACACATTTGAAAAGGCGTTTGTTAATCACTTTGTGTCTTTCCAATTAAGAATTCTCATTTTAAATAGAATTTTGTTTGGAAAATTATGACGTAATTTCTAAAATTATATATAGGTGTCGCAATTAAGATGACAATTTTCTTATTTTTTTTTCTTTTATGTTCCAATTGGAATCAGGAAGTCTTAATAAAATTCTTATAATATGTAATTGTAATGAATGTGAAAATATATTCATGTACATACATACATATTCACGTACATATAATATTAAGGAAGTAATGTATACTTTGTAATGTATAGAAATGTGTAATTACGTAGTAATATATTTTACCTTATTGCAAACATTATTGTTTTAACATAAATTTTATGTTTATAAAGCCATAATTATGAGAACATAAAATGAGTTCATGTGAATATAAATATGTATAAACTACTGATGATATCCTGCTATTTCATCAATTACAAAAATTGTACATTTTAACTCTTTGATTATTTATTTAGGCAGAAATATCCATATTAAAATAAATTGAAACATCACTTTCATTTTTCAACATTTCTTTAATAATTATGTAAATCGTTAATGTTTTGAAGAAACATTTTAACGTTTTATTGTCAGCCATGTTTTATTAGGGGAGGAATATGTAAATATCGAATACCATGTTGTTAATGCCAGTTTTCACAAAAGAAGTGGTGGATTTTTACAATACTTTCTTTATGGCATTAAATGTATTTCGAGATTTTTTGGTTTTTGTTAATATTCACACATTTTATTGTATATGTAGGTCATTGGCCGTTCGCTGTTCTTGATTGATTTAAATGAATATGATTCTCATATTGTTTATTTATACGAAATTTGTCATAAATTCATAACGCTACAAAAGAGCCGATTATATAAATTTCTAATATAAAATTAAGTAGATATAAATTTCATATGTCATAGAAATCAAATCAAATTCCATGCAAATTTACAAATTAAAAAGAGATATAAATTTCGACAAATAAAATACAACCATTATAAATTTCATCAGTTTATTAATAAAAATTGACACTCGTACATATTTGTATGTAAATTTGTGCTTTTTTTTTTTTTGCCAATTTTTCAACATTTTTCAACAGTTTTTATTTTTCTGTTTTAACAAGTATGGATTATATAAAACTCATATATGTACATACATACATATATACACATAAATAGTTATTTAATTATCCCAGCAAAGAATATTTATTACAAACCAGTTTGTTTTATTTTGAGTAAAAGAATTCGGTTTTTTTCAATGAATACAGAAATTTATTTATTTTGTATTTTAAGATTTTTAAGTAATTCTAGAATCTAGTACGAATGAGTTGAATTTTTGAATGGGAAATATTTGAATGTTGGCCTCTGTCTTTTAGCAGGAGCAAAAATTAAACTGTATTTTTTTAAGGTACCAAGTTTTTTTTTGAATTTCTCTAGTTCAACAATAAAGTGCTTCGCTAGAAAAACAATAGGAATATAAAAACCGAATAACTTTGATATTCCATATTCTTTTTCAACAAATCCCAAAAAGTTTCGAAATTAGATTTTGCACAGAAATACGATGGTTGTATTTCAATTTAAAGCACATTTTAATCTACAGTAGAAGATGAAATTTGCTCTGATCGACTAAACACAATTTGTAAAATTATTAAAAAAAACCTATATTTGAATAGTCTACAATTGTTGAAGATATTAAAAGCCTTGGTCTTTTAATTGCGAAAGACAACTCAAAGCTTTTTGTCTTTTAATCTATCATTCTAATTGAATTTCATTTCGAATTCATATATGTACCATTGTCTGAACATATGGGTTATCCTGGAAATGATTTGCGCAGGTATTAACACATACACAATTTATTTTTAAAATGCTTCCATAGCATAGTTTAAGAAAAAGAAAATTGTCAAATCAAAATGATCCAACTTTTTTCCTTTTATATAGACCAAAAGGAAATGGCAGCTCTGATATTGAATAACATTTAGATTTTAATTTCGTTTCCAGATTTGAGCAATTCTTATTCTGTTGTCTTGCCAAGACAATAGTGTAATTTAAAATATCTTATAATACAAATTAATTCTTCAGAGTCATGCTTTTATACCCTAAACCACCACAGTTGAAGAAAGTTTAATGCGTTTGAGCGAATGGTTCTAACATGGAAAAAAATTTATAAATATCCATCTAAAGTCATATTTGAAGTAGATTTAACAAAGTACGTTCGTCTGGACGACGAAGTGACTGTCCATGTAAACTTTGTAGATCGCAATTTTGAAGTTATTGTTTTGAAATTTGGCACAGATCATTATTTTTGCGCTGGGAGAAAGCCGCCATACAAAGGACATTCTAGAATAAGTGTCTGACCCTCGATTTCACCAATATAATGATTGACAGTAAAATACTAACTCCCTTTAGTTCGAACAGATTTGACGTATATAATTGATAGTTAGAGTTTAACTTAATGTTAGTGTTTTGGAGAAATCGGGGGTAACTATATAAAATGTTTAAATTGTGATTTAGTTTCGCAATTTTAAAGATATCTTTGGACCAAATTGAAGCAAAAACAAAACCTATTAAAATTGGTACAACTATTCCATTATTTCAAATTCCTTTAAAAATTTATAGCTTAAAAACTACAACATTAATGAGCGTCATTTTTTTTTTCGTATACATGTCATACATCTTTGGTAATGCTTAAATTTTGATTTGACATTATAAGAATACAAACAATATATGAATTTCATTTTATATTACTATAGAATATAGATTAGTATTTTGTAATTGCATTTTAAGTTGTTGTTTTATGCAACTTCTACTAATTCAACATTATGCTACTAATCAATACGCATACAAATTATTAATATTATTTGATACAAGCAAATAAAGTCACATAAAAACATATTACGTTGAATTCGTTTTATTAGAGAGCCCATAACGTAAAAACTGAACTCTAAGGGTAGAATATACATAGTTTATTTTTTGTATACCAAATTGACAAGAGATTTAGTTGGTCAATAAACTAGATACACGTAGTACACTCAACATATCAAGTTAGTAAATAAATCCATTGAGAAACAGAAAAGAAAAAAATAAGTCATTCATTAGATATTCATACAATTATCGTAACTTATGGAAATGGATGAAATCGTTTTGATAAAGGAAAACTCTGCTCATTAAGTTAATTCATAGAGCGCCATAGTTGTTTTAAGTGTCAACGCATAAATAAGTTACAGCAATAAGTGGCAAGAAGCAACAAAAGAAAAATAAAACAAATATGTATTTTATATATATGAAAGAAAAAAATGAACGACCATGATTACCATGATGTAGTAGGCGACGACAAGGAAAACAACGACAATTTTAGTGTAAATGATGACAAAAAGCACCAGCATCATCTTGACACAAATGGAAAATAATTGAGACTACAAATCAAAGAATATATACATTTCTATAAAGGCCAACAAACAGCATGTCGTGACTGTTTATTGGAAATCACAGAACAAATATATGAAATAATGTAAAAAATAATGTGTAGTGAAAAAATTATATATAACGAATCCCGTGTGCCCTACACAATTGTTAACATAGATCTTAATACACCAAATTTTTTATTTTGTATGATCTTTTTTGGTTTATTTACCGTTCAGAGTCTGATATTTAAAATATTAATTATTATTTTACTTTGATCAAAACTATAACTAAAAATCATTCACATTGACGCAAGCTGTCATTTTTGAATACATCTCAATAAAAATGTTAAAATGTTTCAAGTAAAATATTCTAAGGCTTACACAAAGACAAGAAATTTGTATTGAATCGGAAAAACGCATGCCCTTAAATTTCAGAATTTGTAAAATAATATGAATTCAACTAGGAGAATACTCTTAATGGTATAAAGTTTTTCTTTATATCGTGATTTTTTATTTTAAACTTCAATGAAAAACTTTGGGCCCTCATTGAATTAAACATCCATCGTGATAAAAATGTTTCATCTGAAGTCTTTAATTATATTTTATTTAAGAAATAACAATTAGTTGGAACTATTCGCAAACTTTTACGAAATTTTCATTACTGTGAAGAAATGATTTTGAGTACCAGCCAAAGTACCACTACTCAATACCGAAACTAACTCCAGTTACGTGTCAAGAGCCATAGAAAACACAAAATGAAATCGATGATCAAGTGATTGATTACAGATAAGACCACAAGCCCATGAAAAAGTTACCGATAATTATAATGTAAAGTTCTGGGACCAGAATCATAATATGATTGGTTTCATACCGGTTATAATCAGACAAAAATGTCCGTCTTTTCTAACAATTTCTCTTAAGGCCTTTGTCTCCATGAAGAAAAAACTTTTTCTCCACTTTAAAACACACAGTTTTTGAAATTTTCATGAATGAGTACATAAAAGAAAATCCTTCTTATGTTTTCTACATTATATCATTTTCCATATTTCATTATTTTCACAATATCTACAGTATAGTTTACCAATATTAATACTTTACACCACCATAGGCAGATAGTGTAAATATTATTTGCTATGTGTACTTTGAAATGAAAGTTTAAGCAGATAACTCTTTAAAATATGTCAAATATATAAAAAAGTGATTTTTATAGACCCTAATATATGTGCCAAATTTCATTTAAACCGAACCAAACAGAAGCTCTTCCATAATGTGAATTTAACACTGAATTGTTCAAGGTTAAAACATGTGGGAAATTTCGAAAAATGTTTAAATATGGCTCGTATTATTTAGATACAAGACACAACAAATTTGAATCAGTCCTTTAGGGTTCATTACTTCACCCGGTAAGGTTCTAAGCCGGTCCATTTGTCTGTCAGTTAAATGTATGATAGATATAGTAACTGTTAAGCTAGAAAGAATAAATTTGGGGAAAATCGTTTTAAAATAACCATTTATATATCCAATTTATATTTCAAAAAAGAAAATTTAAATTATTTTCAAATAAAATTAGAGAATTTTGATACTCAGGTAGAATTTTTGCAAATGCATAATTGGAAAACTTAAAATATGTATAAATTTCGGCAAATATAATTTCAATTTCTTATATATAATTAGAAAGCAACTAGAAATGGTGTAGTTTAACATTTCAATTTTAAAAGTAATTCATTTCGGAAAATATCTCACACAATATTATAATGTAATCTAGAATATTTCTAAACGTAGACCTTAATTAACTGCAATGATTTTTAAAGATAAACAAAAGATCTTTATATAATTCCTAGAAATCAAAAGCGTTTAGTAATACTAGACAATTTTGTGTAGGGTATCAAACAACAAAAACAAAATAAAAAAAGTAAAAATCTATGGTTTAATATATGGGATAGATATTGACCTAAGATATGCGCATAAATAATGGAAGATTCACAAAAATAACAACAAAACAGAACACAAAATTTGGATGCCAACTGAAAACAAAAAACGTAAAAAAGTCAAAAATAACATCAATAAGCTTTTTTCCATATACCAAATTTATATATGTATGTATATATAAAAAATGAAAACAAAAATCAGATTGTAATGCATGGATGATGATGCTTCTGCTGCTGCCGTTGATGATGATGATTACCAAATGGATAAAACAAACAACAAATCGAACTAAAACCAAACAGAAATCAGCCAAATCAAATTGAAATGAACGAAAATAAAATAAGCTAAAGTAAAAAAGAAAGAAAAAAATATATGTATTGTGGCTCCATATTGCAGTGCTTTGCTCGTTTTCAAAAGGAAATATTTTTAAAAAAACAAAAAAATTTAAACTTTTTTGGTTTAGTTTTGATGTTTTTCTTTAGTTTTATTAAAAGTTTTTTTTTTGTATATTTTTGGTTGGTGCTGTGCTTTGTCGGCACCGACCAAATACTTTTTAGTTTTTTATATATTTTGTTTTTGTTTTGTACTTCAAAATATATATTTTTTGGATTTTTTTATTTAATCAAGTAAATGTTGAGCTAATATGTATGTATAAATGTATATGAGTATATTGAGGTTGTAGCCACAGAAGAATATTATTTTTCTTTTCTTAAATGTGAATACATTTATAACATAAATATACACATACATACATACATATTTAGGTATATATGTATGCTTGTTTCTATGTATATATCTTAATTTAAAACAAGAAGAAAAAACTTTTTGAATCGTTGAAATTGTAGAAATAGGGAAAACAAAAATCATACCCAAGGCTAGACACAAATAACTTTTTTTCTCCAGTGAATACAAAAAATAAAGAAATGAAAAATGTAAAAGGGAAAAGGGAAAAAAATCACGAAATATTTTTTTTTTATTTTTGTTTTTTTTTTTTAGAAAATTGTGGCCATTAAAGACAACCACTTAACTTTTTTTCAGTTTTCTTTTACATTTTTAATGTAAACTTTGGGGATAAAAATCTTAAATAGTTTAAGTTTTTTGATTAAGATTTTGTAGTAATTGGTATTGAGGTTTAATCATGTAATTGCCTTAAGGCTAAGAAATAATTTAATTGAATTACTTGTATTTTCCAATTTAAATATAATGGTAGCTATGGTTTAATTAAAACTGGGATAAATTATATTAAAAACAACATATAGTAAATGGAGTTCTTGAAACTGACTAAAAAAAGAACTAAAAGTACAGTGATTTAATTCTACAACATTATCTTGTCAATTGAAATAAAAGTCGGGAGAAAGTCTAATTAGTCGTATTAAATTTTCCTAATTGAAAAATTATGCCGTAGCAATAATAACATATACTATGTACTCCAAAAATGTTCGATTATATAAAATTATATGAAATATAATACTGAAATGATCCATGTTGAAATATTGGATTGTGATTGTAATCTCATTTCGCTTATGTGAGTGAGATATTTGATATTTATTAACTGATTTTAGTGAAAACAAACATATTTGTTAATCAATATGTATTTGACCCCAACATATATAGCATTCTAAGTTGATATAGCTATGTCCGTCCATGTGTCCGTTGAAAGCATGAATATGACACAACATTTTCTCAAAGTTAAGAATTATTTCGTATTAAAAATTGGTTCAAAAATAAGAAAGAAATGGACAAAGAACCTATTTTATATAAAAACAGGCGTTATGGCGCATTATGACATAACATGTTATCAACATGAAATGGAAGTAAGCATCACTACATGACAGCAAAAAACCTGAACTTAAAAGTTTAAGTTGCCACTTCCCCTCCCAACATATAAGGTCATATTAAAATATATAGAAGTTGCTCATTATTCTTTCACTTAGCTTCTATAAAAATTTCTTTCCTTGTCAACTTAGACTTTGACTTAAGTTTCAACAATCATTCCGATAACTTATTTTTCCCTTTTCATAACAAATTAATTTAGAATCAGTTTTGCAAAAGCAAAAAACAGTAATAACAAGAAAGATTATATTCAACTTGGTCGAATTTTTGATACCCACCATCAAAAGAAGTTAAATGAAATAAATGCTGAAGTGGGCAGAATGTGGG
>JACGTJ010011587.1:0-13372 GCA_014858695.1 Chrysomya rufifacies | reverse complement strand
TTAATATAACGAAATTAATAAAAATATTTCTATTAGTATAAGAAAATTTTCAACTTTAAGCTAAATTCTCATAAATACAATAAAAAAAGTGTGTTTAAGTTAACAAAATATTACATCAATATGACAAACAAATATTAATTAACAATTAAGCGTTGATTATTAGAACAAAGTAGTGGTTTTAAACCTTTAAATCGTTACCATTATTACAACAACATTATACTATCAATTAAATAAAGAATTGGCTCGAGACAAACATACAAACATGTTGACAGTAATAAATAAACTTTAGGCGGGTCAATATTTCAAATCCCCCTTAAATCCTTAAAAAGCTCTAGTTATTTTCTTTAAACTAAATTTTTTTTTACAAAATTTTTAAAAATTATAAAACTTTTTTGCATAATAATTAACAAATTCTTTATTTCAATTAAAAGTTTGTTTGGAAAAACGAAATTATTTAACAAAAATATATCAAATGCTACAATTTGTTGCCAATCATTTAAATTCAAATAATTAAGCCTCATAGATTTGTTGAACTTGATTTGATGGATAATTTATGATCAATATTTGCTATTAAAGTTTCAAAAATGTTTCAGATCTAAAATAATAAAATTACTAAAATTCAAATTAGTTGCTATTAATCTCTTCTGTATCTTTATTTCTTTAAGATTACACAAGCCTTCAAAAAATTACCAAAATCAAACACTTTTCTATGTCAAAAATGGGAAGAGTTTCCACTAAATCCCTTGTGCTTTCAAAGTAAAATACGGAAACAAAGATTCAAACACGATTTTTCAATATTCCGTTATTTTTGTTTTCAAAATTTCAAAAATTTCTTTAAATTTTATATTAAAAATCTCTAATAAAACTAAAACCTTTGTAACATATATTACAACATTCAGAAGAATTATGTAAAATTCCAAAATTTCTTGTCTAAATGTTAACTAACAAATTGGCTTTTCTCTGTAAGCTTCGCTGCCAAAGTTTCTATTTTATATAAAGTTCAAAACCTCTAACCTCCACAGCACAATCTAGAAGTCTGATATCGAGAAATCATTGCCTTTAAAAAAAAAAAATCTCATAACAAATGCAATTCTAAACGCGAAAAAAAGCTAAATATTTGAAAAACCAAATACATTAAATGTTTTTTTCATTTATATTATGAAATCCATAAAAAAGTTTTGAATAACGATTACTTTTGCCAACATTTTCTATCACAATTTCAATGAAAACGCTACAATTCCTATGAAAGAAGTTCCACCGTTCAAAAAGAAATCAAGTACCCAAATCTAATACTTCTTGGATTATAGTTTCTAGTATCAATTTATCTATATTCTATCTAAATCTAGTTTAACACACACACCCCACAATATTTGATTTCTGTTAGAGTGAGCGGAAGGAAATGTAAAAAACCTTACCCTATCGCTTTCTCTCATACAAACTCAATCAACAAAAAAATGTCATGAGTGTGTGTGTTCACAGACTAAAATTTGTTCATTATTTTTTTTTTTCTAAATTTACACATTTCTTTATTTATATCGCATTTTTCTCGCATTAGCGTCTTTATTTGGAAAGAAATAGGACCTTTGCGCAAAACATTATAAATAACACAACATTTCGCTTTCAATTTGTTATTCGTTTACAGATGAGAATCGCACAAGATGTAAAACTTTATCAACAACACGACATCTCGCTTTCAATTCGTTATTCGTTTATAGATCTCGCATAAGATTGACTTGTTAAACTTTATAAGCAACAGGACATTTCGCTTTTAATTCGTTTCTAAATCAAAATCATATTCTCTTTTTGTATCTTTGTTGGCCTAAAGTTAAATCGTCTCTATCAAAAATTTCAGATAAATTTTGAAAATTTCTTATATTTGTTATTCCAAATTGCATTTATTAGTGCGTTTCAGAAAGATTCATTTTATCAGATTAAATTGCTCTAAAACCCTGATAGAATTATAGCGGGTAACAACAACAACTATTACTCTCCTTATTTTGCAAGATGTACTTAAACATTTAGTTATTCCAAAATAACAATTATTTATTTACAAAATAAAAACCGAAAATAACTTCATACACCTATATACCAATTTGACAGGTCCGACTTTGACAGATCAAAATGTCAAAAAATCAATTAGCTGTCGAAATGTCATAAATTTTTTACTTTAATTTTGCAACTAAGTTTATTTTACTATGCTTTTGACAGTTACGAATTTCACAAGCCAATCAAAGATGTCACCATATTAGATCAATGTCAATTAAGATTGCCTTATAAGCTGTCAAAAATTTAAGATCAAATGTAAGTTTCAAGATGTTCCATGTTTACCATATAAATTTTGTTTTAAAATGTCAAACTATAGTATAATTGAAAACTTATAACCCTAGTAATATAGGGCCTTAAATGACAAATTTTGTAAAAAAAAAATCTGTTGAAAATTTTAGACCCAATTTCTAAACAGTAACAGACTTTGGTTCATTATTATAAATTTCACATAAAGTATCAGTTAGTTGAAGTTAATATAAACTAAAGTTAACTTTATCTAATTTTACTTGTTACAATTTCGTTTTAAACTAAATTTTATTATATCGTTCAAATGTCAACAGTAAGACAACTACCGGTTTAATACTGTGGCAATATTTTTGTAATTTAAACTGAACTGATGTTGACGATTAAGTAAGAATTTAAAATCAACCAAAGTTTTCAATACAAATGAGTTAAAAGCAATATAAAACATTAGTCTAATAAAATTCAAAATAAAACCAGAAATTAAGCTGTTATATTCTTATTTTTATAAAAGAAATAAATGTGGCATCCCTCTTCTTTTAAAAGCTCAAATATGTCAATACTTCTTACAATTAAAGCTAATGGTCAGATGTTCCACACTTTAGCTTTTCGATCACTTTTGGCAAATGCGTGTTTTTATGACGAATTAATTTAGCAAGTTCTAATATTAAACCCAAAAATCTGTTTTATGTACTGAACTCAAACCTTGTTTTTTAAACATTTGCAGTTTTACTAAGTTTAAGTAAACGTAAGATTAGCATTTAATCTCTTAAAACTTTTAAAAAAAGCTACAAATTTTATTACAAATTTAATTCAAAGCCATTGAAAAAGTTCCTAGAATTAAAAAACATTCCAACACAACAAATTGAAAGCAATAAAAATAATTTCTTTAACCAAAGTGCTTACATTAGTGCTTCTAAAAGAAGCTTAAAACGCAATCTTAAAGAAAAGCTTTAAACCAGAAAATTTCAAAACAAAAAAATCACCAAATATAGAATTTCAATTAAAAGCTTCAGAATTTACTATAACAAAATTATTATAATAAAATTATTATAAAAACAAAAGCTTAAGTTGTTAGCTTTTTTCTTTTTTGAGAAATAAAAAAACGTCTAAACTTTCAAAAAACTTCAAAAGTTCGAAATATTTTAACTTATAAAATTAGAATCCTAGTGGTTTAGGACTTTGAAAATCAAAATTCAAAAGAAATCAAACACAACATTAACTTTATTAAAAGCTTTTATGAAAGCTGTGTAAAAAGTGTAAAACTTACCTCTTCTTTAACATTTAATTAAAGTTAAAGCTTTAGAGGTTGCTTTCGTAAAAAGTCATAAATTGAACTTTAAGTTATTTAAACAAAAGCTTTTTAATTATTTTTTTTTTTTTAGCAAATTCAATAGAAATTTTAAAGATAATGAAAGATTTATAAAAAGTTTTAACTTACCTCTCCTTTTGCTCAAAATTTTTATTAAAGTTGAGGGGTTTCTTTCATATGATTTTTTAAAGATTTCAAATTACACTAGGATTCACTACGAAAACAAAAAAAGAAACAAAACCAAATAATAAATAAAACGATCTGTGTAAAATTGGCAAAACTGTTATTATAAAATAATTTTGAAAAATATTGAAATTTAACAAAATTTGTCTAAAAAAATGAACTAAATTTTAATTAAAATAAAAGTTTCTTAAAATTTAATAAATTTTCATAAAAATAAATCGGAAATTAGCTATCAAACTTTAAATTAAAAAAACAACAAATTTAAACTAAAAATATAAAACATATACGTTGCTTTAGCAAAAGTTATTAATTGTTTTTACAAATTTATTTAATCAAAACAATTAAGCTTAACATAAAATAATTAAAGCAACTTTTTCCCTATTCAATGTTTTTAATTACAAAAAAAAATGACAATAAAATCTATTTATATCAAAGCTTGAAATTCAAATGGCAAACAAACAAACTTAAACACGAATTTAATAATGCGACACAAGTCTTAATCATATTAATTAAAAAGTTCATTTAAGCCAATAAAGCAACAACTGTTATTTCATTTTAATTTTGTCTATACATTTAAAAAATAAATAATAAAAATTATAATTCTTCCCATAAACGTATTGATTGGCATTTTAGATCATTATTATATTTACAAACTATTTAATGAAATTATTAATTGAATTCAGTTTGTTTGCGTTGAATAAAGTTATTTGAAAACTTAAACAAAATGAAGAAATAAACTAAAATTGTCAAAAAATTTTCTTAAAGAAACAAAAAATTTTGTGAAATTTTTCTAAAGAAACTAATTTTTAAGAAATATTTGTTCAAATAAATTGAATTTTCGAAAATTTCTCAGAGAAACTAAATTTTCAAAATATTTCATGAAGAACATAAAATTTTTTGAAATTCCCCCCAGAAATTTCTAAAATTCTTTGAAATCTTCTAAAGAAACCATATGTTTAGAAAATTTTCCAAATAACCAAATTACAAAAACAATAAAATTTCTTAAAGAAAAAAAATTTTTTCGAAAATTTTCAAAAATTTCTTAAAAAAAACAAAATTTTCTAAAAAAAAAAAAAAATTCAAATTAATTTCTAAAGAAAACAAATTTTTGAAATATTTCTAAACATTTAAAATTTTAAGAAATTTTGCCACATAATTAAAATTTTCAAAAAGAATTTGTCTTAAGTAACCAAAATAATCAAAATATTTAACAAATTTTCTCGAAACTTAAAAAGCTTTCGAAAATTCCTTAAAGAAACAAAATATTCAAACAGTTTTAGTAAAGAAATCAAACAAAATTTTCAAATTATTTCCTAAAGAATCACATTTTTTTTATAAATTTCAGACAAATTTTCAAACAGTTTTCGAAAATTAACCAAAGAAACAAAAGTTTTCAAAGAAAATTTTCCTAAAACTATATATATTTTTTTAATTTTCCTAAAATTATCGAAAAGTTCTGAAAGAATCAAAGTTAAAAAAAGAACAAATTTTCAAAAATCTTTAAAATTTAAACTTTGAAAATTTTCGAAAACTTTTTTTTTTTTTTTTCTTAAGAAAAAATCTTTTGAATTTTATTGAAAAATTAAAAAAAAAAAATAAAAAAAATCTTAAAGAAAACAACCAAAATCTTCAAAACATTTCTAAAATTTTAAAAAATTTCAAAAAGTTTCCAAGAAACTTTGAACATTTTTAAAAAATTTCCAAAGAACCAACATTTTTAATTCTTTCTAACTGAAATTCCAAAGGGGATAAAATTCGATTGGCAACAAATACATAGTAAATATTCCAATACAAGCCCAACAAGCCTATAAATTCAAGTGTTTGAATTATTTTTGTTGTAATTGGAAAAATTAATTAAAAATTAAAAAAGAAAATAACTTGAATTTTGCTTGAATAATTTAACATTTTAAAATTTCAGTTTCAAATGCAAAATAAAGCATTTCACTGGAATATAATATTAAATTAAAGTGTGTTTCAAATATTTGATTTGGAAATGAAGGTTTGATTTACAATTTTTATTAAGCTTTTATTAAGCCTTTTTATTATTAGTAGCTTTAATTTGAATTTAATATCCTATAGCAAATACAAATTAAAATATATTTCAAGCATTTGATTTTGAACTGAAAGCTTGATTTACAATTTAATTCCAGCTTTTAATAAGTTGTATTAAGCTTTTAATTATTGATATCTTTAATTTGAATTTAAAAACCTTTAACAAATGCTAACAAATTAAAGTGAATTTCAAGCATTTGATTTTGAAATGAAAGCTTGATTTACAATTTAATTCCAGCTTTATTAAGCTTTTAATTATTGATATATTTAATTTGAATTTAAAAACCTTTAACAAATGCTAACAAATTAGTGAGTGTATTTCAAGCATTTGATTTTGAAATGAAGGCTTGAAAAACATTATAAGACAAATTTAATTCCAGCTTTAAGAATATTTAATTTATATGAAAAATCCTATAAGAAAATAAAACATATTTTCAACATAAACCAAAATTTCTAAAAAAAACACAAAACTTAAACTTAAATCTTCTCAAAATCAAAGACATATATTTGTAAAAAAATCCATAAAAATCATAAAATATCTTCAAAAATCTTTTCTTCAATTGTGGTTAAAAAACTTTTTGTTGACGTTCCCACCCTACCAAAAAATAACTATCTATCTTAAAAAGCATCTTTCGACATAAAAAGAAAACTCGAACCCTTTTTTTTACAAAATAATTTCATTTAAATAAATCACTTTCTAGAGGAAACATTTAACAAATTCATTCAACTAAACAATATTTCACAAAAGATAATTGCTATCAATATTAAAACAACAAAAAAATATCTATAATATTTATAAGATACAAAACAAAACACACACTCACACACATACATACACACTGAATTCTAACTAACAAAGTAATTGAAGTTAAAAATATTTCATCATCATCATCATCATCGTCATCATCAACCGCCATAATTTTGTTGTGTAAAAGTTAAAGAAAGTAAACTTCTAGAGTAGCTTTCCATTTAGCTGGTTGTCTAATACCATAAACCACATTTACTTACCAACCAACCCCTTTTTTTTCTCTCAAAAATCTTTTGAAACTTAAACAGCCCACTCTTTTAAAGTTCAAAGGCAATAATTGGAAATTTTGTTTAACATAAAACGTGAATAGGAAATTGATTACAGTTACACAAAAAGAAAAGGGAATTATACCCTGATTTACTTGACCGGCTATTTAGCAAAAAAGCTCTATACAAATTTAAAGTTTTTTTTTTTAAATAATAAAATAAAAGCTTTTTTGCTTTAAATTTCATTATTAGTATAAATTTGTAAAAATTTTTCTGTAAACAAACAAAAGCTTTCATTTAGTTATTCATTCTAAACTGACATTTATAAGAAAGCCTCATTTGTTTAAGAAAGCTTTTTAAAAATTTACTTAAAAAACACTTTAAAAGAAACTAAAACTTAGCTAAACTTGAAATGTTTAAGAATATCTGCCAGATTTCTTTTATTACACATACAGTTAAACAAATAAAAGCTTTACTTTAAAGCTTTACAAAAAAAATCAAAAAATATAATTAAGAACTTATATTAGCCAAAAGCTTTTATGATTTTCTAAGAAAACTAATGAATTTTATAACAGAATATAAGTTCAGAAATACCAAAATGAAAATAAATACTTTAAAAGCTTTTATCGTATTAAAAATTTTCATTTTCCTAAAAAGCTGCATAAAAATTATTAATAAAATTTCCATGAAATTCTTTATATTACTAGAGATCTAACAAACAATATTAACGAGAAAATAAACCCAAATTCAAATCTAAAAGCTATCCGTAAACTTTTGAAAATATAAACAAAACTTTAAAGCTTGAATTGCTTTTAAAACCGGAAACCAAAAAAATGTCTAAATTATATGGGAAATTATTAAGAAACTTAAAAGCTTTTAGCAAATACAATATTTAAAGCTTTATTACAAAATTATGAAAATTTTTTAAACATTTCCAAACACATATTAATTGATCCTGAAAATAATTTGTTTAAAAGCTTTAAACAAATTAAAAAGTTTAATCAATAAATTTTAAGTTTCAAACTTTAACAAATTAAAAAGCTTAAAAGCTTTTGTTGAAAACTAACAAATTATAAAAATTAAAAAAATCAATACTCATAAAAACTCAGTAATTTAAAAACATTTAATAAATTAAAAGCTTTATAGACTAAAAACTTTAAAGCAAAAAAAATGAAATTAGAAAGCTTCAAAACTTTTGTACAGAATTATTCTAAAATTTTAACAAACCTTTACTAAAATGCCTTCAATAATTAAAAATCTTTAATATTGAATCAAATTTACTAGCTAAAAAGCTTTTAATTTTAATTTCATTTAAAAAGCTTAATCAACAAATTCAAAAGTTAAATGCACAATTAATTAAACAAATTAGAAAACTTTTATTGAAAACTTATACAATTATTAAAAAAAATTTAATAAGAAACTCACAATCTATAAATAAACCAAAAAGCTTAATCAAAAACTAGCTTTAATGCACAAATAAATGCAAAAAACTTAATATTTCGTCTAAATTAATTACAATTTTGAAAAGTTTTTTTAAGTTTTAACAGTTGGTTTTATATTTTTCATGATAAAATCTGTGTCATTATACAATTTTATAGCTAAACTAATTTGTTAGCTTAAGAGCTTTCAATAATTTCACATTTTGTTTACATTTAATCCAAAAATCAACTTTCAAAAATCAAAAATAATCTCAAATATTAAACAATTTTTAAAAAGCTTGAATGTAAAAGTTATCTAAATTAACAACGAAAAAAGCTTAAAGCTTTTAATAACAAAAAAAATCTTAGACTTCAGCTATATAAAACGATATTTTAAGTTAACTCAAAATAAATTTAAATCTTAAACAATTTTCATAAAGCTTAAGCGTAAAAGTTATCTAAATTAACTATGAAAAAGCTTGAAAGCTTTTAGTAACAATTAAAAGCAAAATTTTACACTTTAGCTATATGAAACCAAATTGTAAGTTAATTCAAATTAATTAGAAAACATTTTTATAGAAAAAGCTTATTTTTATAAAAAACTCTTAAAATAAAGAATAAAAGAAGACAAATTTATCAAGTTGGAAAGTAATTTAATTTAATTTACCAGCTCTTAAAATAAAAAAAAAATATTATTTACAAAAGCTTTAAAAACTTGCCTAAAATAACATTTAAATCTGAAAGCTTCATTAAAGCTAAATTGACAAAGAAAATCATCAAAAAATACTTAAATAACTAACATAAAATATAAAATTTAATTAAAATCTTTTGTAGTTTCACACAAAATCTCAAAAAATGCTTTAAATAAAGAAAATTTAAAATCCTAACAACAAAAATATATTAAAAATAAAAGCCAAAAAAGCTTTAAAATACAAATAACTAACTGAAATATGCTTAACAGCAAAAAGCTTAATTAAACTAAAAATAACTACAAAATTTAAAAACAAATAAAAAGTTTTCAAGATTTGAACTTACAAAAGCTTTTAAATGTTAACATATTTTTTTTAAACTGAAAGCTTTACTAATATATACATAAAGTAAAATTTTGCCTAAAATCAAATTCAAATGTTAAATTTAACCAAATTCAAAAGCTAAACATTTATTCCAAAAAAAAAGAAAAAAAGAAAATATGAGAAAGAAAAGCTTTAAATAAAAATATAAAACGAAAATATATTAAAAGTTCTTAAAATTCATATGCACAAATTAAGTTGAAAGCAAAATTTAGCACAAATTTAACAAAATTCCAAAATGTCTAATAAAATAAATTAAATTTTAATAAAGAAATGCCAAGAAGCTTTCAAAATAAAAATAGTTATTTTTGTAAAAGAAATAGCAAATTTGCAAAAAGCTTAAAACAGCTTTTCATTATTATCATTAAAAAATATGAATTAATCGAAATAATTTAATTAAAATCATTTTTTATATAGAAAAATCCTGTTAAATTTCAAAAATAAATAAAAAGCTTTATTTTAAAGACACAATATTTTTTAATATTTTACTTAAAATCGAATGGTTTCCACAAATTTTTATAAATTTTTTATTAAAAATAAAATCTGATAAATCTATTATATAAATCCCTTGACCCTTACACACACACACAAAATGTTAGCTAAATATTTTTACAAAAAATATTTTTCTAAAATTTATTTTTATTTATTTAAAAATGTTAAAAAATTATGGTTTAAATAATAAGAAATAATTACAAAATTTTGTTTAAAAGTTAGAAATCATCAAAAAAAATGTAATATTTTAATTCAAAATTTTGATTTCAATAAAATTATGTAAAATCTATTATTTCTGTAAAACAAAAACAAAAAGTTTAGTTTTCTTTATAAGCTTAAGAAACTAAGTTTAAGTAAAAAATTTCAATTTTCCAAATGATTTCTGAACATTCTGAAAATTTCCTAAATGCAACCAATCCGTCCACAAATTGTAATATAAAAAAAAATCATTATGATTTCCTATTTTTTTTATACAAATTTTATCAATTCGAAGTATATATTTAATACAGTTTAGTACAAAAATACGAATAACTCATTAAGAGATATAAACACTATAGCTTTCAATTTTGATTCCTTATACTCTCCTATATTTGTATAATATAATTTAAGTTAAAATATTTCCAAATTCTTTAATATATTATTTGAAATCTTTAGTTTATAATCACGTTTTTCGCCCTTTATTTAACATTTGAAACGTGCAGCTCCAAAGCAGAACTTCTAGGCTATAGCTTTCAATTTTGATTCCTTATACTCTCCTATATTTGTATAATATAATTATAACATAATTTAAGTTATTTCCAGATTTTTATTTTTAAATATATCATTTGAAATCTTGAATTCACAATCTCTTTATTCGCTCTTTATTTAACATTTGAAACGTGAAGCTCCAAAGCAGAGCTTCTAAGCTATAGCTTTCAATTTTGATTCCTTATACTCTCCTATGTTTCTATAACATAATTATATCATAATTTAAGTTCATAAATTTTCAGGTTTTTATTACATATATATCATTTGAAATCTTGAATTCTCAATCACGTTTTTCGCTCTTTACTTATCATTTGAAACCTTAAGCTTCAAAGCAGAACTTCTAGGGTGGTTTTATGAAACCAAACAGCAAAGCTTCAGTGATTAAAAATCTAACACTTCATCTCGTTTTTGAGGTGCATTCTTGCAATCCAGATCAGGTGCTCACTTTGCTAATAATCCGTCTATATCAGTCAAGATCAGGAGACATATTAGATCTTAGATCCGAAGTGTAAATAGGCTTAAGAAATTCAACACATAAACTGAATAACAATCAAAATGTCAGTCTCCTATAATATTTACTCTTTTATATATCTTCTGAAACATTAAATTTCCAAACAAATGATATTTAAAATATGTTCATTATCTTTTGAATTCTATATCATTTGAAATCTTAAGTTCAAAACTATGTTTTTTTTTCACCAATTGTTTAGCATTTGAAAGTTTTAGCTTAAAAGCTTTTTTTTCATTAACCATTCTAATCTTTAAAGATTTTTCTCAATTTAGCCTTTTATATATCATTTGAAACTTTATGTTCAAAACTAATATTATTGCCTATTTACTCTTTAATTTCAACTACAAATTAAAGCCAATTCAAAATCAGAAATTTCAAAATCTAATCAAATTTTTTTCAAATTCTTTATAGCATAAAAAGCGAGTTCAAAAATTACAAAATCTGAAATACTATTACAGAAAAGTATATCGTCTTCTACAAGCAAAAATGGAATTCTTTTTCAAAAATTTTACAATTTTCATAAAAATTTGCAATATAACTTGAGATATTTTTTTATAGACCAATAAAGATATGTTGCTTGTAATTTTTAAAGACTATAATTGGATTTTCAAAAAGCCTATAAACAAATTCTTTATCACGTACGTTTAATATATCAAGAGAAATGTTATAGAAATTAAAAAAGAGAAACATGGACACAAAAACTAATGTATAATCCAAATTTTTATAATAAATATAGCTAAAGATCTGGCAAAGAACTGATTTCTATATAAATACATAAACAAATTATAGGCTAGGCATAGTAATAGACCTCTTTCTTTACTGACGAAAATGTGGAACTAATACAGACCTTCGCTGTCTAAAACTAGCAATGTTCAACATAGAGTTATAGATCTGTATAATACCGACCAAACTATACTCTTTCGTATCTGATGAAAATGTTGCCCTTATACTTAACTTCGCTCTATATAAATCTTTAGCAGAGTGCAACATAAAGCTATAGACCTCTCTAACTTGTAAATTATATATAAAAAACATAAACATATCACAGACCAAACATAGACTTAAAACTCTTAAATTTCTGTCGAAAATGTTGCCTTAATACTGCCCTACGCTATATACAACTATAGCAAAGGGCAATATAAAGACAACATTTTAAGCGGGAATGAAAATTTTATATGGGATAAAGCGACTGAACTGGACATTTAATATATCAAATGAAATCTTTAAGAAATCCATAAGAAAAACATATATAACATAACATCATGTCATTGAATCTGTTTAAGGACGGAATTTTCTATATAAAGTTAAACAAATTACAGACTAAATTTAAGCTAAGACCTCAATCTTATCTTTCAAAACTGTAGCTCAAATGCTAAATTTTTCTATATAAAACTATAACAGAGTTCAATTCCATTATCCTATAAGTTCGCTCAGAAAAATGTTGAAAAAAAAACTAACTAAATTATATATCATTTTAAGGAAATCTTGTACATAATCCAAAATACTTAAAATTTTCTATAATAAAAATTAAATTTCTTAATTTTTAAAATAATATCAATAATATAAAATGTATTTTACAATAAATTAAAATAAAATTAAAAAAAAGCTATATCATTGGAAATCTTGTAGATAATCTATATACAAAAATCTTTAAAAAATATGTATAAAATATTTTTCAAAATATTTCTATTTTACGCAAAATCTTTATATGTATAAAAAAATCTATTAATATATCATTTGAAAGCTTGTAAAAAAAATTGCTATATCATGGAAAATCTTGTAAATTATTTATATAAACAAATTATTGCATCATATATTTTTTTAATACTAACAAAAAAAATCCACAAAATATCGAAATGATTGCAATTGGAAATATTTCAAAATAACAACAAAATTCCTTTAAAAACATATTTCAAAAAAAAAAAAAAGTTTCAAAATATTTTTTATATTTAAGAATCGAATACCTGTAAAACTAAACAAATTTCAACTTAAATTAAGTTTTTAGCTGATTTTATATAAATTCAAAATATTTCTTTCGTAAATTCTAATAAATTTCCCCAAAATTAAACAATCCACCAAAGGAAACATTACACACAAATTGCTTGTAAAAATCTAAATTTTAAAAATTCTTTAAATTTTCTTTTATAAAATTTCTTTAAATTTTCCTAAATTTCCTTAACAGCAAATGGTTAATTGTACAATTACCAAAAATTATCCAAGAATCTAACAAAATTTATAAGAAAATTTTTAGATCAGTTCTAGTGCAGTTCTGGTTCAGTTCTAGTTC
>JACGTJ010011580.1:0-11984 GCA_014858695.1 Chrysomya rufifacies | reverse complement strand
AATCTGTAATTTTGGAGCATTTTAGTACATAATATGTCATAAATATGAAACGGTAGAAGGTACAAAGATGAAATTTAGGGTATAACATAATACTAATCAGACCGATTTTTTGAATTGAATGCACAACAGCGACAGATAAATGGGTTTGATTAAAACTTTGCATACGCGTTGCAGATAATATGACTGGGTTTAACTATTGAAAAAACTCCATAAACCTACCGATGACTGAACTATGGAGAATTAAAAATGAACACTTTTGACTGGAAAATCTTTTGTAGCTTTGAGAATTTTTTGAAAAGAGCTAAACTTTTCAAATGGATTTGATTCGGATTGGTTGCTTTAAAAGTTAATGCTATTTACCTCCTAATATTTTCAAGTTATATGCATTTCAATTTCATTTAAATGAATGTTTTGGTATATACATTTAAAATAAATGGATTAATATAGCAATTTTATATGGATTCTGACAAGATATGGATTTGCGTAGATGATTTTATCCACTACCAAATAAAATTATCTACGCAAATCCATATCCTGTTAGGACAAACAATTTTCAAAACGAAAATTGACATTTTTTAAGCAAAAAAGCTAAACACCAAATTTTATCTATTTTCAACCAACATTTTGATTCTGGATGAAATATTATTAAAGTTCAGTCCTAAGTTCTAGTTCAATTCCGGTTCAATTCTAATTTAGCATTTCTAAAAGTTTCATTTTCAATGGGTAATTACAATATGGGTACTGAGAAGGGGAGTCATATTTGTAGATAAGCTGGTAAACCCAAGTTGCCGCTAAATAACTTTGTATCCTTGAAGTCTATAAAATGTACAGGTTCGAAAATTCCGGAAAATAATATAAAATGACCACTAAGAAAATCCAGTAGAACTTAAATTATTTCCAAGTCAAGTCGTTAGCTCTGCTCCTAGAACTTAACTTGAAAGCGATTAGATCAACAATAGCCACAGTTAATTGTTATATTAGATCAACGTATAACTAAAAAGTACTCTGCATTCATTTAATTCATTGCATTTTCACTACTACTGAAAATACAATATTGCTAATTATATACTGATTACATTGCATACAAAATTTTTGAAATTTAGAAATATGAAGCACTAGTATCACATAAGTTTTGATTAAGAATACGTCTCCCGAGTGATGTTTAGTTTTAAGCATTTTTGAAAAGTTACATAACATAACATTGTTCCGGAATCAGTATTTGTCGATGAAAATCAGTATAGTTACATTCCGAAAAGTAAAATTTTTTCTTCAAATATTACAATTTCAAAGATCTTATTTATAATCTCAGTATTGAAGTAAATACTATATGTGTCAATAATAAAGAACAGGAACAATTATGTTATGTGCCCAAATAATTGGATCTGATCACACTGTCCAAACTCGATTTTGGGTTGAACCGTCTATGTAGTATATTTTTTTAACATTTAAGCTAATTTATATTAGAGTCTGTATTCATGAAAATACGACATCAAATGAATATGATTTATGACTATTGCGTTGGTCGCTACACTTTGATCCTGGCCATTTCAATAAATTTGGCTAGGATTAGTAATTTTTTCGTGGGCTCGTGCATTAGGAGCGTCATATAATCATTGTATCCTCATATCACTGGGAATCTTGATCTAATAGCGTCGAACAGAACATTGCATGTAATTGTAGTCACGGAGGCTTGTACAGGTGTTATCCTCCGTGAGAATTGCCAAATCGATTCGTTCATTCAAGAAAAATAATTTCAACAACTCCTTATTGCAAGGTTTTTAAGGCTTTGAATATTAAATTGTACTATCTTCATTTTGATGCCTTTAGTTCCTTAAAGTAGAGACTCGATAGACCAAGCTTATTGACTCTACGTCAAGTAAATTAGTAGATTTGTTGGCGCCATCCATTAGGGATGTGATTTATCACTGTTCATATTTGTTTCATTAGCAATCCAATTCAGGCTTTCGATTGCCGATTCTCACTCCGGAATTGAGTCCTGTGAGAGTAAAATAGGATATGTTTTCTTAATGTAATTAGTTTTGTTGTACTCACTAACAAGAGCAGGTCTGTTATAACTGAACGCATGTTTCTCTAGTACTCTCTTGTGAATAGTAGTTTTCTTCTTCTCTTACTCTATTCATATTGACCTTCTGTCTAACAATCTTGGTGTAAGGTAATTCATTATATTGTGCCTTTACAGCTGCTTTGTGATTGTTTATAACATTAGGTTTTTTATGGGTTTAATCGGGGGAATTCCGTGTAGTTGTCAATTATGACCTAGCACGACTCTAAATCTCATACTACATTCGTTAATTGAAATGTTCTCCAACACCATCAGTTTTTTTAAGTAAATGCCTTTTCACGGGCATGATGAGTTTTTGCAGTCGGGGCGTGGTTACTCTTACAGTTGGACGCAGCAAATGTCTGAGCATGGGTGTCATTCTCATGTTGACTGAAACAGGAGCGGCAAAGTTCAAATGTCTGTTTACAGTGCTGGACACAATGATTAAAACGGTAGCAACGCTAACGTTGTGCAAACGCAACAAAGTGCCTTAATTTCCTCGTAACCTCGTATCAGTCACATTTTCCTCGCCATTTGAATTTAATTTGATAGATTATCAAATTAAATTCAGATAATCTATCAATATTCATGATCTCAACATTATTTGTGGAGCCAAAAGTCTGCTCATAATTCCACTGTCTGAAACGCGATCAAATATTTACGAGTTCCGACTTGATTATATGGACTTATATAAGATACATCATATTTCATTATTGCCTGGGGTATGGCCAACATTACGCGGCGTCATAGCAGCGCTAAATATTTCATTTTCCAACTTACCTTTAATTAGTGATGAACTAATATCATCCTTCGCTTTTCTCTTATTTCTTTCCTTAGACACGTCTCTGGTGTCCTCCATCTTCCTTTTTGTCAGCAAGCTTTGACCAAACAAGATGATGAAATTTATGAGTAGTATTTTAAGTAACAGAAGAATTAACGAATTTCAAACAAAGTTGAAAATTTTACAGGCAAAAAATTATCGTCCAAAATGAAGATACGGCTAAGTGATCTGCGTTAGCTGGAAGACAAAATACTAACAATGCGGGTAATTTTCCACAATCTCTCAGTATAAGAACAAAAAAGAGAATGAATGTTAAATCAATTTCTTTTGAAAAACAAATTTAGGTCCCAATCCATTTATTGTTAGAAATTATTTCTTATAATTAATATCAACAATTTCTTATAATTAATATAATAAATTTTGTTTAGTTTTCAAAATTAATCCTTATAAACTAAATAAACAGTTACAACAATAAAATATGTGGGACGTTCATAAACCAAACTTGTAAAATTATCCATTTTTTCGTCCATTAAATGGCGCATGCTCATCGTTATACCTTGATTTTGTTTTTCAATCAGCGATAAAATGCACACAATGCGATGACTTGAAAAAAGAAAAAAACAGAAAATAATTTTGAACTTTTAAATTAAATTTTTAATAGATCTTACCGTTTATGATTAAATCTACGTACACCATCTCTTATATCGGATGCTAAACTTTCGGCCAATTGCAAAGAACGCCAAGAATCATATGAGCGACTAAAACGATCCCAAGTCAAACGTTCTTCAATTGTTGCTTCTATTAGTTTATACACCTGCTCCATACTGAAATTCGTGCGAAAGAATTCCCAATCATTTTTAGGTTTTTCATTCTCGGCCTCCGTTTCGTTTTCACCTTCCAAAGTTGAGAGTTTTAAAAGGGTCTTACGTTTACCCAACATCGACTCCGAAAGCAAAGCATTCATGCGACTAGTAGTGCGCACGGAAGCGGTTATGCTGAAATAAAAATAAATATAAAAAGAAATCATTAAATTAATATTATTTTCAACACTTTAAAGTTTTTCATAAAATTTTTTTCTCATTAATTTATCGTCTCAAAACCAACCGCGATTTCATGTTACTCCAAGAAGCCATTTTGTTTTTGAGCAAATTTATAAATAATTTATGTGTTTTACTGTCTGTGTTTTACATGTAACTAAAATTGCATACATTTGTAACATTTCAAATAACTCGGAAGTTTCTCTAATAAAACCATAAACATTTAGTTTTATATTTTTTTATTGCATTCCACAAACTTTGTTGTTTTTCTTTTTGCTCCAACTATTTTAACCACTTTTATAAGCTACAATGAATTAGGGTATACTTTAAGTTATTGTTCCTTAATGCGACATTTTGAAAATTTCTTTGAAAAATTAAACTTTCCCTTCGGTCGGGGATCATTAAGTGCCATGTTAAATATGAGTAATATGTTTGAAAATAGTTGCAATTGTGTGATATTGCAAAGAAAGTCATTTCAAAGATAAAAGAATGCTTTTGTCGCACAAGCACGACAATATAATACCCTACGCCACATAGGGACAGAAAATTATTGTGTTTGACTTACATATAATTGTTATACCTACGTTCTACCTATGTGTTTGGAACTAAGTGAAGTAATGGGCCCATTCGAATGAAATTTGGAATATATACAGGAAAGTTATGAGTACCAAATTTCAATAAATGATACGCATATTTAAGAGACTTAAAGGCATTGTTATCGATGAAAAAATTGACGATCATGGCCAATTTTAATTGGTTTTATCTAAAGTAAACCCTGTGCCCAATTTCAATAAGATATATAAAGAAACTGTGACTTTCCCCACATATTGAAGCATTTTATGCGGTAAGTTTAAATTTACAAAAAGTAAAGTGACTAAATTTCAATAAATTATACTCATATTTAAGAGAGGTATAGGCATTATTCCCCATTCCGAGAGGATATTTGTAATGTGAAGACGGTAGGTAGCTTTAAAATTGCGACCTGTACTGTACGTAAATGATTTATTTGGACAGACGGACGGCCATAGTTAAATAAACTAAGAAAGTGAATTTAAGCCGTACTGTATACTCTAAGGTTTGGGTATTTTTTTCTCAATGTAACATACATCCGCATAAACACATTATACCCTCTCTACTTATGGTGGTGTAGGGTATAAAAACGCATGATCTCACCACATAAAAAATGATCTTAACATTGTGTGCAATATGTTTAACAATATGTATTATATAAGGAATATTCATACGAATTACATAATAATCCCTGCCTTGCCTCACAGATATAAGGCAGGGATGAACTGTGTCCCCAAAACTATTCATGTCGTGCATGCTATGCTTGTTGACGCATAATTTCATGGATATGTCAACGAATCTAGCTTGTATATTTAAAGATGCAGAAGCATCTGGTGTCAGAGTAAATTTGCGTAAAACAAAATCATTCCGTATTAACTCTAATATCGCAGACACAATCATTATACAGGGCAACGAGGAGGTTTATTCGTTCTCCTATCTAAGTAGTGTTATAAATATGACGCGGATATCGCTAACCTTTTGAATGCGGCATATCAAGAATTTGGGCGTCTCACTGATGTAAATGTAAAATCCATAATTTTATACAACTTTGAGAGTTGGAATTTAGGACCACTTGACTCTTGGTCAATAGATGCCTACAAAAAATCTTGAGAATTTTCTAATACAATAACTAACAGCAGATTGTGGTTGATTATCAATCAAACTTCAGTACTTACAGAAATCCGTAAGAGGAGCGGAGATTTATTGAAAATATGCCTTTTCTAGCGCTCGTACTGCGATAGAATGGAATCCTCAGGTAGTGGTCGACCTTCACTTACGTGGAATAGGCAACTCAGAAAAGAAGTCGAAAAATGTGGTAGAAGCTGAGGTGATAAAAAACTATGCTCCTTATAGGAACGAAGGGAACATACATATATAAATTAGATCAAATGGACAAAAATCCATAACAGGGGTTTTCGAAAGAAAAGTCTCCACGAAATTACAATGGAACCACGACCCATTACAACTTCGAATAAGTAAATACAAGATTTCAGTTTCAATTCTTGTTAAGTTCTAGTTTAGTACTAGTTTCGTTCAAGTTCAGTTCTGGTTTAGTTCTAGTTTAGCTATTGTTCAGTTCTTGCTTAATTCTAGTTCAGTTCTAGTCTTAGTTCAATTCAAAATCAATTCTAGTTCTAATTTTAATTCGGTTCTATTTCGGCTTTAGTTCACTTCTAGTTTAAATCTATTTAAATTCAATTCTGTTTTAAATTTTAGTTCAGTTCTAATTTGAGAACCCTTGATCTTTATAATACTCCTGTGAATTTAGAGTTCAACAAAGTCGTTCTTAATGAAAGCCTCCATTATTTCTCCAGTCTTTTGTTGTTTATTGGTTTTGTTGGTGTTGTTTTTATTGAAATATAAATAAGAAAATGTTAGTGTTCTTTGTAAATATCTTTATTGACAGTTCATGTTGCTTTAACCGCCCACAATTTTAGGTGCCACATTTCTCTTTTACCAGATACACGAATTTGCACATACCACATTGTGTGTATATGTCTCACTTTTTTGTTTTTGTTTGTTGATTTTTTACGCCGATTTTGTTTTTTATTTTTTTTTTTTTCTTTTCTACAAATATTTAGTTGGTTTGCGTGCATAAAATGATCTATTTCGTAAAAATTATTTATAAAAAAATGCATTTAATATCAGTACTTTAAAAGATTTAAATGTTTTTACAATATTTAGATTTTTATAAACCACCATCGTTGGAAAGGTTATAAAAGGTTTGTGCTAAATTTATAATGCATTGAAAATGACTAGGATTGAACCATTATTTGCCTCTTACCCCCTCATACAAGTGTCATCCCAGAATGGTGTTTACCTTGCTTGCAATATTTAGGGTATAACATAATTGGGTTTGATCGACTTGAAAACTATTACTAGTTTTTTTTCTGAATCAGATTTAATTTAATAATATGTTTTTCTTTCCCATGTCATACAATCATCTTTCAAAATCTATATGTTAAAAATCTTTCTCATGCATGTTCGGACTTGTCAGTCCTTATTGTTCTTAATTATTTTTGCTATCTATAACATGTATGAAGAGCCCTAGTGTTCAAACTTCTGGTTTTAAATGTATGAATAATTTGTGATTGCTAAATATAAGTTAAGCTAGTAAACTTAAATCCTCTTATTTAAATATCAAATACTTTTGTATTATAGTTTCAAAAGGTGTAATATTAAAAAGTTTAAAATTTTGAATTTAAAGATAATTAATTATTTTTTCGAATTCATATACTAATAAATGACCGCTTTTAACTAGTAGATTTATAAAAACCATATGAATTATCAGATATGTTATACATACCTCCTCTCCCGCTATTATTCTTCTCGAAACGTTTCATTTTAGGAATTGCCCGCATTAAGTTGTGCAGTGTTAGTTCAGGCGGTTCGAAGCATGGAGCTTCTTAATGTATTCAAAATTTCTTTCCAACATTATGCTTATATTTCTCGTTTTCGTTTAGAAAGCAGTACTTTTAAAAATGTTGTGGCTCGAAAAGTCATTGCGATAACAAAAGTTTGTCGAGAAACAATATAAAAGCCATTGGCCATTGGAAATACTTGATCATAGAACGGAATTAGTTAGATGCTAATGTAGTTCAATAGAAGCTTCATTAATTTAACAAATTTTGCTTAACTTTATAATAACGAAGAAATTACGATGTCATTTCGTGGGAAACGGGAAAAACTTTTAAATTTCCCAATATTTCGAAAACCTGCGGTTACACTCAACTTAATAAATATTGTTTAAAAAATTATGATTCGAGCATGGAAACAAAATTGTTAACATCACCGTTAAATAAAGATATATTACAAAAACAAATGAAACTTTTGATAAAGCCGTAATTTCTTCCTACTTTTTAGTGATGCTGCTTAATTTTCATCGTAGTATCTGTAATATAATGAAATATTTTTTTTTTTTTTTTGCAATCTTATTTTCAATTCGATACAAACCTTACATAAGAGAAATATTTGTGTTAAATTATACTTTCGTATCTCCACCCGTAAGATCAACAGACAGAAAAATAGACGGACTGACATAGCTAGATTCTATATCTTGAGCTTTAGACGATAATTTTAACATGTTACAAACGGAATGACAAATGCAATATACTTCCCATTATTTTTTAATGGTAGGTGCAAAAATAAACTCGGTGTAAGTGAGTTCGAATCAGTTTCTTCATTAATTGATGGAATGGAATATCAAAGCTCATATGATTTGCAGCAAAATTATAACCTTTTAAGTTTTAATTTGAATTTTTTTAATATTACGTTTAATAAATTCAAAATTTGTATTTGTTAATTTATATTTAACTAAATTTTCTTCAATTCAGTGCCCCCTTTTTACTGATCTTTATTGGTTCTGATGAACCCAAATATCTACCATTTACTTCAAAATTTCCACTTTTCCCTTTTCATTCTGATAATCAACGATTAGTGGAATAACGTGTAATAACCCAACAGAAAATTTTGTTTATTAAGTACATGTGTAAGGACTGGTTTTAAATAAGAAAAACGTGTCAATTTGTTTCATTACTAAATACCGGTTCTCGTACCAGCCCCTTAATACCAATTGACACCTAAAGTTCCGTCTGTTTATGCTAGTTAAATATGAATTTATGAGTAATTAGATCGGTAGAATAGAAAATATAAATGAAAACCAGGATCAAGTCTTCAAATTATAGTAAGTTCCGGAATCCAAAAGGGTTAATACGCTCTAACAACCTATCATGTCGGATTTTGTACAGGTTATCTTTCCTATTGAGAACTTGTTCATAAAATACAGGTCATAATTTTAAATATATTTTGTTGAAATTGGCATATAGATTTGGATTAGTTTGTTTTAAGAACGAATCTTATAGCAAATGGTTAGGATTACAACACTATTTCAACTTGACTTAATTAATAATATAATAGAATTTGAAGCATAAGACTTTCTTATACACCTTAGTTACAATTTTCGTTTCAATCGCCTAAATATTCGTATAGTTTAATAAAAATTTGGGAATATAACAAGTTTTCAATTTTGTATAAATAAAATTTGGAACAGTACAATGTCATGAACACTTCACTATATCATCCACTTCCACAAAAGATATATCTAAACACCTAACTTTAAGTATATCGTTCGGCTTATAAACACATTCTTAGTCGATTAAACGATGTCCGTCCGCCCATCTGGACGGCTGGCTGAAAAGCTATCTTCTTCAAATTTGACATAGATAATTATTTTGGCTCAAAGCCTATTGAAATTTGTGATGATCAATGTAATTTTTCTCATAACAACTATACGAATGTCCACCAGGAATGGATAATAAAACTCTCTTAAATGTTAGTATTATATATTGAAATTTTCTACACATATTTTTTTGGTAGATTTAAACTTATGCTTTAAATTTTATCATAATAGGTTCATTATATCACCTATCCCCCTATAAACGTTGTCTCAGAATGAGGGTTTTACTCCGTAAAATCCTAAAATTTACTTGGGAAAGTCGCTGTGATATAAATAACATAGGTTATTTTTTATCACTTAGGCGAATCTATTAAAATTGGTCATAATTGGCCCTTTGTTTTTCATAGCCTCTATACAAATGTCCCGGAATGAGGAACTCTTTTAAATATGCATATAATTTATTCAAGTTTCTTATACATATTTTTTCTGTGATTTAAAATCTAAATGCTCAAAATTTCACATAATCCCCATACAAATGCCTTCCGGAACTGAAATCGTATAGTAAATCATAATGCGTTTGTGCGGATGTTCGATTCAGAATCACTTTCTGAGTCGATTAAACAATGTCCGTCCGGCTGGCTGGTCGGCTGTCCATGTAAAGCTTGTGCAAACTCTACAGGTCGCAATTTTGAAGCTATCGTCTTGAAATTTGGCAAAAATAAATATTTTGGCACTGGGACCAAGCTTGTTGAAATTGATCGGTCCATTATTTCACCTAGCCCCCATAAAATACACCCCGGAATAAGATTTTAAACTCATAACTCGCCTAACTGAGTGAGTATTATGATGAAAATTGGCACGAATAACTTTTTAAATGGTCTTAACATATGTACCAAGTTTCATTATAATCGGCCCATTATTTCACCTAGCTCCCATACAAATGTCATTCCGAAATGGTAATAAAAATGATAAAATATGTGGGTTAGGCCTCAATTAGATATTTCTATGAAATTTGGTATAGATGATTATGTTGTTAGGAGAATGAAACTTGTGGAAAGTGGTCATGATCAGTCCATTTTTGCACCTAGACCCCATACAAATGTCCTTCCAAAATGATAATAAAATGATAAAATATATGGATAAGTCCGCAATTTCAAAGATATTTAGATGAAATTTGGTACAGATTATTACTTTCTTAGGGGAATGAAACTTGTGGAAAATTGTCATGATAGGTCCATTTTTACACCTATCCTCAATACTAATATCCTAATTTGCAATTTGAAGGATATCTTGGTAGATTCTGACACAAAAACAAAACCTTGAAAACTAATAGTCCGTCAATTTATCTCACATAAAGTGGAGCAGGGTATCATACTAAAGCATTCCTACTTGTTAAATATGTATTTCCAGCAACGATATACAGATATAGGTATAAACAGATAGATATCTTATATATAAGTAATATTTATTATTGAAAAACTTTTCAATAATAACAAATAATAATTTATTATTGATTTCAATTTATGAAATTTGTTTTCAAGTTTAAACATGAAAATTTATTTTTACATGCACTCTGACATACTTGTAAACAATATTAATATTATTTGTATAAATGTACATGTGTGTGAATAGTATACATACACGTACACTATTTGACAATCTAAAATCAACAGAATTGAATACCAAATAAAAATTTAATTTAAGCAAATAGAAAAACAAAAACTGCAAAAAAAAAAAAAAAAAACGTTACGAATGTGCCATCGCATGTACTTAAAAATTGACTTACTCATATTAACAATTTTTAAATAAACTTTAAAAAGAATTACAAAACTGATTATTTATCTAATAAATATTTAAAAATGTAATTTTCTTGCACACACACAGAATTAAATTAACGTTTTGCAAAACACGTTTTCCAAAAGAATGTTTCCAATTAACGCTTTTACAGGAGAATTTATAGTTTTCGCTTGTTTTGTACTAATTTAGCAAAATAACTTTTATTGGCCACAAAACTTGTTATTTCTAATATTAAAAAAAAAACTAGAAAAAGAAATCGCACTAAATCACGCACTTAAATTTACTAAATTTACAGTTAAACGTTCCATGTGTAAACTTGGTTTTAGTTTTGACATTTTTATTAGCAAAATAATGCGGCAAATTTTGTTTCTTTCATAATTTTACTCCTTAGAAAAAAATATAAAGATTAGTTTTTGTTGTATTAGCTATTTTTAGTATTACATATTTTGATTTGTTCTTATAATTTATGAAGGTAAGAAACTTACACCTGTATACGATTCATCATTTTTTTTATTTATTAAATGTTCGTTTAATTTCCAGACAAGGTTTTCACTTTTCTCTCTTTCACGTTCGTACTACTTTATTTATGGAACTTTGAAATATGTTTTAGACAAATGTTAAAACGGAAATGAAGCAAAATTTTTGGGGAAATTATATTAGAAGGCTTTTTACAGTTTTTTGGTAGCTAAAGGATATGTGTTCATATATTTGATTAGTTAGTTAGCAAAAAATAACTTGAAAATCATGTAAGAATAACAGAAAATTCGAAAGGTTTAATATATTTACAAACATATATTTTATATTTATATTGGAAAATGATTTATAAAGTTTTTTTTTTAATATTTTTTATATATGTATATTTATTTGAATGATTCCAACATATAAGTTATATGAATTGTTGAATTTGTTAGAATACTTGCTGAATTAAACAAAAAAATTAAATAATAATTTTGTGTTACAATATGTTTGTTGCAAAATGTTTTTATAGTTGTTTAAGTGCTGAAGATAGTTCATTAAACTACACAGAACCGTACTAGAACTGAACTAGAACCGAACTAGAAC
>JACGTJ010011565.1:0-13990 GCA_014858695.1 Chrysomya rufifacies | reverse complement strand
GATCGACTTAGAATCTTACCAGGACCCAGAATAGATATACATATTTGGGGTCTTAGACGAATATTTTAACATGTTAGAAACGAAATGACAAACCCAATATACCCTTCCATCATTTTGAATAGTGGGTATAAAAAACTAAAGTAGTTATTTTTTGAACAAAGTGAAATTCCAACCGAAATTTACTGTGAGTATTTTAAATCCAAAAATAAGAAATACAAAAAATGAAGAAGAAAAAATTAAAATAAATCCAAAACTGACAAAAACGTTTTGCAGTTGTGCTCGTTTGTTTTTGGTGATGCAGAAACAAAAGCGAAATAAAAATACCACAAATAAGTTGCATACGAACGAATGAAAAAATTTGAAAAAAGAAACGGAAACGGATATAAGTAGCCCAATGATTTCCCCTGATACAAACATTGTGTAATAAAAAAAAATTAAGTTCCCCAAAAAAGAAAGTAAGAGCCCTACAGTCAATCATGTTAGTTTGATTACAATATTACATACACATACTATAAAAAACTGATGACATATCCATCTCCTCTAATTAGTGTAGGGTATAAAAAGGAAGTTGAGATACGCTTAATATCCTGTTAAAAGGAGTTTAGAGTATGTTATTGACATTTAATTTTATTTTAAACATTTTCTATCCACCGATTGTTTATTTAATTTCATACTTTCAAAATTTGTTTACCGTATGAAATAAGTTTCAGACATTGCTTCAATATTAATGAAAAAAAAAAATATATCAATCCTAATTTAAACTTTTAATATGTGTTTGCTGGTTAACATTATGTTTCTAATGATTTTATGTTTAGTTTTCTAAAAATCATTTTTTTGTTTAATTCTATTTCGTTTGGAGTTATCAGCACATTTGTACTCTTAGTCCCAGTGTAGGGATAAAACCATCTACTTTAAACCTTTAACTTTTGCTGGATATCCTTATGTTTTTATGTTTACTTTTCTAGAAATTATAATGCAAAGAAATTCTCTTACAGTCCTTTAGCGTTTTTCAATTTAAGGAATCCATAAAAAATTTCGAAATATTCGTTTGGAGTTGTCAGCACATTTGTACTGTTAATCCCAGAACCAGAATGATCTGATAAATCTGTCTCATTAATACATTCATTTCTGTAGCTGTAGCTTAAGTGGAACCCAAAGCTTCTGTTTTCCGACAAATTAAGCATGCAGATTAAGTTTCACACGTTCAATAACTTTTGTGCCATTGTGGACTAATTACGTTTATGTACAATATAAAAATTTAAATTGAATTTGAAAAGTTTTAAGATTTTTTGAAATTTTATGTGTGACAAACTTAAGCATAAACAAAATATACTTCTTTTAACTAATACTCTTACATACAAAAAAATGTACAGTAAAAACTTTAGTAATATTTCTAAGATTTAAAAAAAAAGGAAAATGAGTTTTAGAATTTGAACACTTAGTTTACTGTTACCATTGTGCATTTATGCTTCAGTCGCCTTTAAGTTAGTTTATTTAGAAAAGAAAACGGAAAAAAGGATTCTTAATGCAAGTGCATCAAGGAAAACGAAACGACCTAAACCAAACTAACATGACAATATACAACAAATACAACAACAACAACTAACTAACACTTTAAAAAACCACATACATACATACATACATATATACATACACACATACAAACATAACTGTATCTTTTAATAAGAAAAGGATGTGAGACTTCTTACGCTTGAAGGCCGTTAAGACTAAACTACTAAACTTTATAAAATATAAATAAGCTAAAAACAAACAAAAAAGTGCATAACGCAAATAAGCGTAGTAAAAACAAAGAAATGCCGAAAAAAAAACTTTACACAAACTATTTTTGAAATATAAAAATTTCGAATGTTTTAAGAAACATTTGTTTTCATTCTTTTGAATGTTGTGTTTTTTTCTTCTGCTTCTTGGCATACGCATATATTAGTATTAAAAACACCAATGGCCAGATGGGATTTTTAAAGTTTTTGTGTTATTTTTTTTTTGTTCCTGTGTTCTTAGTATGTACTTTGTTATTAAACAAGAATAGTTTTATTTTAAGCTACTACCATCATTTTTATAACTTCTTGTTGTAAAACAAAAAGAACTTCCCCAAAGGCACTTTTGCTATTTGTAAATTATTGTTTCATTTTCTTGTACGCTGTCTTCTGTTGTGAATTTAGTGTTGGCGTTTTCAAATTTTTGCATTTAAGATTCATGTTGTATACAAAATTTTGTTTGTAGTTTTCGTTTTTAATGTAACATTGGTTCTTGTATTATTAACTAATATCCGTTGAATATTAAAAAAAAAAAAAAAAATTATAATGCTAACAAATTTTGTGAACTTTTTTAATCATAGTGCAAAATTTTTAATGCAAATAATCGGGAGGAAATTATTAAACGATGCTTATAATTTGTTAATTTAAGTTTTATAAACAAAATTAATTTGAATTTTGTTTACGATTGATATCAGTTGCATATTGTATTATAATTTGTAAGGATTACATAATACCCTACATCATATAAGAAGAGAACCTATTGTATTTAAAGATATGTACAATAATGGATCTATAAAATATTCTTCATTTTTATATCAATTTCTGTAAAATAATGGTAATGGTATGAGATAATGAGTCGAGTGTAATGTTCCTTTGCAAATGGGTTAAGATCTATGTATATAAAGCAGTGATTTAAACTTGATTTACGGGGGACATTTGTAAGGATACTAGGAAGAAAAATGAACCAATGATGATAATATTTAATAGTATCAAATTTCAAGAGATAACTTTAAAATTGCAGTTTGTAGTTTGAACAAACGGACAACCAGATAACCGATGTATTAAACAGATATAGATAGTTATTCTGAGTAGAATAGTATAATACACTTTTAGGTATTCATACATTACAAACATTCTAATAAAGCTCTACAGAAATAGTAAATCTGCATCAAAATTTTCTTTTTTGATAGTAGATGCTTATTTAAACGTCTTCCTCTCTAGTTGAAATTTAAGATATTGTAATCTGGAGTACCGATTTTTTCTTATCTAAACATCTCCTACATAAATTAATTCGAGGATAATCCATCTGTCGATCATACAGTACCCCAGAATGATGACACTTATTAGAAGCCTAATCGAGACACTATCCAAAAACAAGATGGCGTGAGTTCTTTCTTCTCTCTAGCTGAAATTTAAGACATTGTAGTCTGACTCCTTATAAGGCGGGACAATCGTGTAAAATATGCTGAACCAATTATTTCTCATCTTAAAAGAAACACATCGAAACAAATTGATCTTGCTCGACAGACATGCTGTCTAGCGACTTGTGATAACACTTACTACAAACATTATCGATGCACTACCCAAAAAACATGTGAGTTCTTTCTTCCTCATTCAAACCACTCCTATATAAATTATAACGAAAATTACTTACACATTCGAACATACGTCCGATCACACAACTGCTAAAAGCCTTGTCGGCACCCTAGCCAAAGACAAGAAGGCATAATTATTGTTCTTTAGGGTAAGATCGGATCCCAGAGTATCCTTATTATCAGTTGTAAATTGTGTCAACTTTAGACTATCTGGTTGTAATTTCCTCATCAATTTTATTGGCCATAACAACCAGAGGAGCCAGGACGAAATTGCATGCCGCATATTCCAAGGATATTCAGACTATCAGGAAATACACTAAAATCCACGATAGTCTCTGATTTTAATTCAATGGTATTTACTGAGGTAATGAAATAGAAGGAATCCAGAGAGGAATGGGCGAATGCTCATAAATTTTAAACTTTTAATGTCATTCTAAAATTGATCTTAACTCAGACACGTAGTAGAGTGAAATTGAAAATTCTAACAAATAGTCTGTTGCTTAACTTACACTAGTCTAAATATATTTTTATAAAACCAACAAAATTTTAGATTTTTTTTATTGCTTAACAATATACATTTAAAATACCATTTCCGTAATGTTAATCAACGCAATCATTAAATTGAAGTGTTTATTTGATTATCTATAAAAGAACACGCAATATGGCAAGAATTTTGCCTTTTTTAGTTTTTACACAGTTTTTAGTTTTTACGGCCAAAAATCGTTTAACAACAAGTGGCCAAAAATAGCTATCATTTAACGAATATCTAAATAAATTTAGAATTTTTTATATTTTGCTGCTAAAATAAATGTATAGTAACACGCGCATTTGCTTTTTTCAATTAAACAGCTGATTTATATTTCTATTGAAGTGTAAAAACCTATGTAGTTATAAGGATGATTTCCTGTAAAAGATTTTTTTTTTGGAGAAATTCAGTAAGGTAAAATTTGGACTAAAAAATACGCAGATAAATATTCAACAACATTGAAGGTGTATTCTCTATTAAAGGTATAAAGTACTATTTTGTTAATTCAGTAAAAACATTCAGTGAAGAAAATTCAAATTGCTTTTAACAGAAAATTCAAAAAATACCAATAATAGTATGTTAAAAAAAATCAACAGTTTAGTTGGAAATATTTAAAACAAACATTCATTGTTTAAAGTAATTTATAGCTGGAATTTTTAAACGAAATTTTAGAATTAAATACATATCAATAGAGTTGTGCGATGTAAATAGTTAGGCATTTAAGTTGGTGTTAAATTTAGGTTTTCATAATAGCAATTTCATGAAATTTTTATACCCTACACTATCATAGTTGGAAAGGGTATAGTGTGTTTGTGTAGGTGTTTGTAACCTAGAGAATACCTAAATTTAAGTATACTCTTCGACTCAGAATCTCTTACTGCATCGATTTAATCATATCCGTCCGTCTAAACAACTGGATGTCCATGTAAACCTTGCAGACCTAAAGATCGCTAGATCAAATCATGTAAACCTAAACATCTCTAGATCTGAATTAACTTAAATATGTATGAATTCAGCTTTTGCGCAATTTACATTCTAATAAATTGGCAAATTGTGTGGATCCTTGTTCCATTATTAGCATTTATCAATTGGCAAATTGAGTGCTATTTGGTTCATAACTTATTTGTTTATGAAACGATTTTATCTCTTTTTAATACCAAACCATCAAATCAAATTTTATGTATAATTTATAAACTATACTGCCATAGGTGGAGAGGGTATAATAGGTTTGTGCGGATGTATGTAATATAGAGAAAAATATCCAAACACTTACCTTTAAGTATACCGATCAACCTATAATCACCTTCTAGGCAATTAAAACCATTTCCCTAAAGTGGCACAGATTATTATTTGGAAGAAGGACGAAGTCTATTGAAACATGATCGGTCTATTATTTCTTATAACTTCCAATACAAATGTCCTTAAATACGCGTATAATTCTTCTAAACTTATGTTCCAAATTTCCTTCTAATCGGTGTATTGTTGACCTAATCTCAGTACAAACGTTCTCCCAGAAGACTTTACAGCGTAAAATGTGAAAATATCTCACAGTTTTTTAGATATCTTTTTTGGCACAAATGGAAGTTCTGTTCGATTTCTATGCCACCCTTAACTCATGGATAGGTGGAAAGACTAGATTCATTCAGACTCTTAGCAAAATTCCAAATATTCGTATATATTAGGGTTTTAGATGAATATTTAGACATCCTATGTTTTTACTATCGTTACAAGAAAAATGAACATACTCCTTCTCCCATCCAATATTTAAGTTTGTACAAAAACTATTATAGTTAACTACCACCAATTTTAGTTCATTAGTATAGGTTTTCATTTAAGAGTTAGTTAGGCCCATTAAAAGCTTACTTGCACCTACAACAACTACTACTTAAATTGCTATGAGTGCAAATGGTGCAACTTCAACTAAGGAATTTAATGCCATAAATATTCTTTTGTATTGTTTTAAGGTTTCTCTACAAATATGAAAAATAAAAGTTGATTGTATAGAATGAAAACTATATTGTAGGAAAATTTAGCGTTATATTTTGTATATATAAATAGTTAAGTTCATAAGTCACTAGATTGCTTCCAAAAATTACTTTTCAATTAAGTTCTTGAAAATCACTGATGACCTAAGGTACTTAAAAATACTTAAGGATACCTAACGTATTAAACGATTAAGTGATTATGATGTTATATAACAGAAAATTTGTGTTAATTATCCGCAAAGTACCGTATGTAAGGACTGGCGGTCTCTTATTTGCAGTTAATATTTGATATTATTATATAATTTGATCATAAACATAATGAAATGGGATAATAGACATTATAAATTGGGATCATAAATATTATCTTAACATGATAAAAACTTATCATAAACATGATCAAGATAACTAAAAACATAATCAGTTGGATCGCTCTACAAAATTATTCATATTATTATGCTCTTTGGATCATAAACATAAATAATAATGAAATAGGATCATAGACACAATAAATTGGGATCATAACTATTATCTTAATATGATAAAATGATATTGATTGATGTTTTTATATAACTTGATCATAAAAACGATAGGATCATATACATGAACAATTGGGATCATAGACATAATGGAATGGGAACATCGACATTGTAAATTTGGTTGAAAAACATTATCTTAACATGATGAAATGTTTTCATAAACATGATGAAGTTGGATCATACTACAAATTCATTCAGTAAGGCATGTTTATTAGTTCTTATGATCATTATAGTTATTGTTGTAATAATAATGAATTTCAATCGTATTATTATCCCCTTTGAATACGATTCGGTCAACTATGAGTTTTCTCTGTGCGTAATGAGAAATAATATTTCGATTGTTGCACTTATTTACTTTAAAATGATAAAATTGTTTCGTTAAACAATATGAGTAGTCTAATAAAGTAGTAGGCGTATTTGCTATTTGTTCTATGAAGCCTGATAACATTACTAATACGTTGCGTTGAATTTCAATAAAACGCTCTATTTTCAAATTTTCGTTATTGTAAAAGTATTTGTTAGAAATTTTCGGTTTACTTAGATACTCCAATTGTTTGTGAACATTTGTTGATTGTTAGATTTGAATTTTTAGCTAATACTAGAGAAAATAAATTAAAATAAGACTTGGTACAATCTTTGATATTCACTACCAACAGGTGCTATGTAATAGAAATTAATGGGGGAAGAAGCCACGCGCATTTTCTATTTGTACAAAATCGAACTTACTTACAGAAATGAAGTTAAAATAATAAATAAATTTCATAAATTTTACTAATGACTTAATATGAGCGGTGATCGGAAAAGTATGAACTACAATTTTTAAAATTTCCCACTATCATGTAGTGGTGCATTCCAAAATTTCATTGTTTTAGGTTCTGTCGCTTCATTATTATGTCCGCTTATGCAATAAACTAGCCAATTATTATGGATTTTGGTCCATTACTTCCATATTTATGAACTGTTTCTGCCCATTTTGAATACTATACAAATCTAACATATGAAATTTTCGTGCATATTTTACAAATTTCTAGCAACTCCAGTATGATCTTCTGAAACAATCGGAACGACAAACCCAATATAGATCCTTCACTTTTTGATTGTGGCTATAAACGAATTGGGTTTCGATCAGGTTGGTTCTACCTACAAATAGCGTTATTGAATTTATTATAATAACTATAATATTAATAATATATAACAAGAAATCCTATTGATAATCTTTGAAACTAGCTTCGACTACTTGAAGTATATGGATGATCAAAATTTCGATTTTTATACAAAAACCCGTAAAATTTCTTATATCTTGGTTAAAAGAGGAGATAGAGCAAAAAAGCTAAAATCTGTTATATGAAAAACATTACATTTTCAATATATTGCTGAAATGAAGAAACAGATCAAAAAGATTAATAAACATTAACTTGTTTATATTTGAGTTAAGAGAAAAGATCATTTTAAATATTTTCCAAAAGATTACAGAACTGGCTTTAATTAAGAAAAAATTTATAAATATTTTAAGTCTTTTCAATAAAATGGATTTCAGTTGTAATGCAAAACATTATTTTTGCTTTAAATCTTATTGTAATTTTAACAACTTTGTAAAATTTTGAGAAAAAAGGAAAAATAGTCCGATCACTAGTCCGATTTCATATGGCTTAATGATTTTGTCACTTTAATACAATTTGCTTTACTTCTTTTAATATTTGCCAAAAAAAAAAGAGATCCGATTTATTCTATTGTGGATTCGCTTATAACGAAAATAATACAATAATGAATTGATTGGGTAAGTGAGACAAATATATTTAATAATAACAATGATGTTTATAAAGAAAAAAAAATGCACACATTTATATAAAATATAAACTGTTTACGTAAATGTAATTGTGTTATTTTACACAAACACGTACATACATATAATGTCTACATAGATGTCGGAATGTCGGAAATAATTTCAACAATAATGATGAGTTATGATGACAACCACAGAAAAAGAAAGAAACGTATAAAATAGCAAAAAATAAAAATAATAATAAAAACATATTAGATAAAATGGTGTTAATATGTCAAAAGTTATTGTTGACATTGTTATTGTTATATTTTCTAGAAAGCATTTGTATCCATACACATTTAGAGGTTAAATTAAATTTATTTTATCTAGACAGTTAGAAAATTGGTTAACCTTAATTCTAGATGAAAAACTATACATATGTCAAACTAAAAAAATGAAAAAAACAAGTAAACATTTTATATTTGGTTTGGCCAAATCTCTAAAAATGACAGATTTTTATGAATGTATGGAAAAGTGGGAGGAGCACGCCTTAATTTTGCCAAGTTCCTTCCTACTAACTTACGATACATTGACAATTTCATCATTTACCGCCATTCATTTCACATTCGTGACATATTATATCACAAAATAACCAAAATGACGGATTTTTGTGGGTGTGCGGTTCACGCCTATTTTTTTTCCAATATTTCTTCCACTATGTAACAGTCAGTTACATAGTGAAAGGAATATTACATCCTTGTACGTTCTTCCATTTCATATTTAGGGCGAAATATGGCTAAAAAGGCATATTTTAATGAGCGGGTTACACCCATTTTTCGCATATTAATTTCCCGTCACTATGTTATGATTGATCTTAAATTTCATCCGTTTCATATTTATAATATATACTAAAATGTTCGGAAATGACAGAATTTCATGGGTTTTCGTTTCATAACTTTATTTATAATCGATGTCTATTGTGCTTTCAACACACAGACAGGCGGGCAGACAGAAAGACAGAGGGATAGACGGACGGACGGACATAGCTAGATTGACTTAGAATCTTAGCAGGATCTAGAATATATATACATATTGGGGATGAATATTTTAACATGTTACAAAAGGAATGACAAACCCAATATACCCCTTGCATTTTTTTATGGTGTATGATGAAAAAAAGTTAAATGCTGATGTGATGATGATTATCGTTAAATCTTTCAAGAATAAACCATATGTTTATCACTGTCATACAAATAACATGTTTGGTATATGAACTGATTCTTAGTAAATATGATTACAAATAAATTGTTTTACACATAAATTTTTTTAGCTACATAAAAACATGTGAATTTAAATTAACGCTTATTTTTTTTAGTTTAAAATAAAGCAAAAAAGAAAACCATTCATACAACATCCATTAGTGTTGTAATAGTAATTTGTTACTTCATATGTATGCGTGCATAAATAAGGGTAAATTAGGATGTTTGTGTGAATGCATTTGTATGAACAATTATGTCAAATATGTATTAGAAATGCATTGTTACCTTGGTAGTAACAGTTTTTGATGGATTTAATGTTGAAGGTGCTTCAACGCGTATACTTAATCTCACAATAAATGTGAAGCAATATTCAAAGGCATGATTTACCGGGTTGCAAATGGTAAAAGGCCATATTTGCACTTATTTGAATGTTATTTTACACAATTATTGTCCAATCAAAAAAGAAAAACGTTTACCGACATCGGCTGCCGTAAAATATATGATATTAAATGTGTTGATTACTTTTTGTGAACAGTTAAAATCTTTGATCACTTAAATGTCTATATGTGTATAAAAGTATCAACAGTGCTTATCTTCCTTGTTTAATATCAAACGAATTTTGTAAAGAATATTGAGTGTACACAGATTTGAACTATTTTTTCCTCTAAGACATAAAAAATTTGCTAAATTTGTAATGTACAGAAATAAAATGAGTCGATTTTTGTGATGTCCGTCCTTCTGGCTGTTTGTCTATATAAACCCTTTGAACAAAGTGCATTTTTGAACGAATCTTAAAGGAACGGAATTTTGTTTTGGTATAAGGATGATCGCCGTTGAAAATTATTTTACACCCCACTCCAATTCACACAAATTTCACCTCGAATATTGACAAAGGTGGAAATATGCTTTATATATGAAATTTCATATCAAATTTCATTCAATTTGGTCCATTATTCTACATCCCTAATTCACATGTCCTACCAAAACATAGGTGTAAACACATAAAATGATTTAATGTGTATCTATGATGGCAATTTTATAGATATCTTATTTTTGACATGGATAAATATTTTAATACATAAATGAATCCTGCTAAAATTGGAAATGATTGGTCAAATATTTCACCTAGTCTCAATGTTTACGAAATTTAAAAAAAAAAAAATAAATAAAATTATTATACATAACTTGTTTAAAGACCTTAACTTACGTATCAAATTTTATTCTAATTCGCGCATAAGTTCACCTAGCCCTCATTTAAATGTTTTCCCAGAATGAGGAATTCATTTTGAAATATATTGAGATATGTGGGTATGTTAGCATTATTTGATGTATTTGTAAATTTTGACCCAAATTACTTTCATACAAAGACAAAAACCATTAAAATGGTCATTAACGGTTCATTACTTCGACTGGCTTACAATGGTGTTCAGGGAATTGTCGAGGCAATTTTTAATTGTTTTATTATAAAAATTTAATTGTAAAATGAAGTTTAAGATTTCAATAACTTTTTCTCTATCTTGCTCTTAATTACCAAACTACATATATTTTCGATATTCCTGAAAATTTGGAATCTTTATCTCTACTTGTAATCAAAATAAAGGTCGCAACTCTTAATATATTTTGATGAAGTTGGATTTGATTTTTATTATATTTGATTGTAATAATCGTTTGTTTATTTCACCTAAGCCCATGCATGTGATCTCCCGGAATGTTGAAAAATCGCCAAAATTTCTCACATTTATACATTTCACTAAAGTTTAGTTAGATCTCAAATTTTATGTCAATCTTGAATCGGAAAATGTATTTAAATGTGCGGATGTAAGAAATCGCATCGAAAACCTTATACAAATGTCGTCCTAGAATGAGGGATTTTAATTAAAAAATCGCCATCACGTTTAATTCAAGATTACTAACGATATTAATATAATGACACTTTTAATTAAATTAATAAAAGTCATTTCATTAACTTTTAAACCTAAGGTATATATTTCAAACTCTTAAATTTGAATCCTTTTTAAACGCTTTAAAATCTTCCTTTTATAATTCATTTCCTAGTCACTGTATTGCATTTTTGTCTATAGTTTAACATTTTCACGCGCTACAATCACCATAGTGATTTGGCAAAAATGTCATCGTTTAGTTCACATAAATAGTAACAATAACAAAAGGTGCAATTCTTATTTTGCTTTTGTATTCTCTATAATACTTTTTACTTCCTTCTCAATAACAAGAGCCAAGTCAAAGGTACCTGAAATGTTAATGTTTTGTTGTTGTTGTTTCTGCTCAAATAACCATTTGTTTCTGTTTCTGTTGTTACCATATTTGGTTGCAACATTTGCTAGCTATATGTTGTATTGCAACGTCATCATCAATATCCTCTTGTTACTATGGTTATTTCACGGTGGTTTCATCACGTATGGTCTTTAATGTTGCTTATTGCAGTACGCTGATAATTTGTTTGTTGTTGCGAAACGTGAAAATTTCAAATGACTTGTATGATTCTTTATATTTTCGCCACAATTGCAAAAATGTACCATAGGTTCTAATACGAAAAAGGGGGAACATTTTATTTTTTAAATTGAACATGAATTTCATTTTGAGATAATCACTTTAAGGTAGCTTGAGATTTATCAAATTTTTTATTTGTTCTTTAAATTTTTATTGATATATTTATTAATAAATTTAATACTACATTCTTGAAACTAATTGTTTTCTTTAAGATAAATGTACGTACATTTGGCTATACCCAGGAAAAAACTGTTTACCTTGATGCAATAACATTTTGTGACTTATCTTACAGAAGAGATATATTGTACTTTTTTTTAATATATTAATAAATCAATTTAGAAACACTTACGGCTGTGCTCTTCAGAAGTAATAAAATCGCATTCTATTGCTTCTAAGTGACTTATTTCGAACAAAAAAACACGCATTGTAAGGTTTTATCATGGAATAGCTAAAATGAACTAGAACTGAACTAGAGCTGAACTAGAGCTGAACTAGAACTGAACTAGAACTGAACTAGAGCTGAACTAGAACTGAACTAGAATTGAACTAGAACTAGAGCTGAACTAGAATTGATCTAGAACTAGAACTGATCTAGAACTGATCTAGAACTGATCTAGAACTGAACTAGAACTGAACTAGAACTGGAATACACATACATTAAGTTTTTCCTTTTTCAAATATTAAACATTTCAATTATTTAAATGCCATAATTTAATTGAAATATTAAGGCTTAATGAAAGTTTTTTTTAAATTTTTTTTATTAAAATTTTATCTTGATGATACCTTAATCAAACATACTCTTGCTGCTAAATGAAATTGTTAAATGTTCTAGATTTTTCTTTCCAATTTATTCATATTTATTTCTATCTCTGTGTTTTTTTTTTTTTTTCTTTTTTGTAAAAGTTATTTATAATGACAAGTGACATATGTTATGCTCTATTTATTCTTTTGATATTTTAATATCCACAGAATTGTTAAAAAGAAATGTTAAATTTTCAAATACCTTAATTTCCTTAAAACTTGGTAATTTATTACACATAAACTTAATCTAGCGTTAAAAAGTTAAAAATAATTTATAATGGAAATTAAAAACAAGTATGATTGTCTGAATCTTTGTTACCCACTATCAATAGGTTTTATATAACAGATGTCACGCCCATTTTCTATTTCTACAAAAACGATATAAAATCTAACAGATAATGAGCAAATTTCATATATTTTAATATGAGCTTATATGAAAGGTAGGTCGACGGGGCGCTTTTAATTTTCAACATTGTACATTTATGGCAGTTATGCAATATTATGGACCATTTTTATGGGTTTTTGATCCTTAGCCTCTTTATTTTTGCACCGATTTTGATTTAAATGTTATACAATCTATACGTAAGAGACATATTTACTCTAATATTTTACCTTTCATAGCGTTTCCGGTGCAATCTTTTTTGTGTTTTCCACAAACAGACAGATGGACAGACGGACGGACATTGCTATATCAACTTAGAATCTAAACAGAACCTAGAAAATATAAACATCTAGGAGTCTAATACGAACATGCTACGAATCGATTGACAAACCTAATATCCTTCAACCATTTTTTGATTAAAGATTTTTTATTTGAAAAAAATAAAATTGAAAATTTTCGAAAATATTTTCATAAAAGAAGAATTTTGAAACATTTTCAAAAGAAAAAAATCATTTTAAATTTAAATTAAATTTAAATTAAAAAAAATTCAAATTAAAGTTTATTTAAAACAAAATTTTTCAAAAAATTTCTAAAACTCAATTTTTGAATTGTACCAAATTTTTGTAACAAATATTTTTGTTTTTAAGTTTAAGAAAATATTTAATTTTAATATTAAAAAATCAGAAAAAAAATCATTTATATAGAAAATTTTTGAAAAAAAGAATATTTGAAAATTTTTCTATAAAAGCTAAACTTAAAAAAAATCGAATTAAATTTTATTTGAAACTAAATTTTCTAAAAACTTTCTAAAACTCAGTTATTGAATTGTACCATGTTTTTGTAACTATTTTTTTTTTTTTT
>JACGTJ010011562.1:0-13537 GCA_014858695.1 Chrysomya rufifacies | reverse complement strand
ATGTATGTATGTATAAAACTGTTTGATATAATTAGCTTTGATTGGTTTATTAAAAATGTTTTTTTAATGAAGTGCATTTTACACCTCTTTATTTAATCTTTAATATCATCGCTTTGTATTGTCTTGAATTTGATATTTGGGTCAAATTCATAAATATCTATAAAACATAGTAATTTGATTTTCTTTCCTTTGTTATATTGGAAAATTTACATTTTCTTTATTATATATATATTTTTTTTTTTAAATCTTTAGAATCTTTAAGAGATAAGATTGCATTTTACCTTCATACTCGTACTATTAAAAGGGGGATTAGATCAAACGCCATGCGCTATGTTGATTTTTTTTTATGGGTTCTAAATTAAAAACTAGAATAGAATATAGATTTCAAAATCAAATTTTAATAATTAAGTAGCAAGAGAAATATTCATAGTCTTTTGATTTTATTATACTTTACTTTTTTTGTTAAAGGTTTTATTAGGTATTAATTAAAAGGTTGTTGTATAACTTTAATTTTTTGATGTTAACGTGGATATTGATGAGATAGATGAAAACTGTAAGAAATATTTATTTTCAATTTTGAGAAATTGTTGGAATTTTCTTTGCCAATATAGAAAATTTTGTAAAAATTTTATTTATACAGAAAATTTGGTGTAAGTTAAAAAAATAAAAATTTTTTTTCTCTAACTAGAAAATTTTTTAAAATTTTTTTCTAAAAATTTCTCTAAATAGAAAATTTTGTGAAATTTTTTCTAAAAAGAAAATTTCGTTAACATTTTCTGTGAATAGAAAATTTTGTGAAAACTTTGTTTTTTAAAATTTAATTTTTTCTAAATAGAAAAAAAACTTTTTACAACAAAGCTACAATAGCTGTTTTAAATCGATAATAACAATTCAAATATTCTGGGTTCCTTAAAATAATATTAGCATTAAATCTCAATTGAATAAGGACTTTAAAATATTACATAATCTTTGAAATCATCTAACTAGTAAGTGAAAAATATACCACTTTTAAGAATCTTTATTATATATCGTCTGGCAGTAAAACAGACTGACTGACAGAGGACATTAGGATATAATACAAATTCTGTGCAGTTGGTTATAATAAATCTAATACCATTGATTGGACCAATAATTAAATGTTTCCATATATCGATATTGTTATTGTTGTTATTGTTTGCGCCTCTTTATGTTTGTACAAACAAACCTTTGTATTCAAAAAACATTTCATTGGGTATTGAATTGATTTTATGACATTGACTATAACAATCACAATAGATGAGTACAAGCATATGAACACACACACACACATATGTACATTCATACAACAAAGATACAAAAATTCCACGTAATTTTGTTTAATACAAAAAATTAGAAATTCACTATAATTTGTGGTGTTTGAATTTAATATGATTGTGTGTGTCCTAAAGGATCACCATCATTTGTGGTGTTGGATTATAATTGTCACTAGGATAAAACCAAAGGATCAACGGTTTTTCTAAAGAATATCATATAATGCACAATATACGTATACGATTTTATTACCCCGCTTTTCTCTATAATTTTGTTTAAACTATCTGTGGTATTTGTTTGGATTTTTGTAATAATTACGCGGGATAAGAACATAAATTTAGAAATATACATAGATATATACATAAATATGTTACATACATACATGTATGTTTGAGCATATACATATATAAGAAAATGTGAAAAATAGTAGAAAGACCTAGTAAATGATATTAAAATACATCTGCCTAAAATAATAAAGGATTTTTCATTTGGGTTTTTAGTTTTTGAAATATTTTGGTAAAGGGAATAAAGATTTATGGTTTTTTAAATAATTACAACTCAAGAAGATGTATGAAAACAAGAAGTTAACTAAAAAAAAAGAAATGTGTCACAGTATCAATTGTCATTGTCAATGTTGCAAGACGCATTTGCTAAACAAAACATGTTAAAACAAATGTTTTCTAAACTAAAACAGCACGATTACTTAAATTTCACAACAATTCATTATGTTTCGAAAATATGTTTATTCTCGGTTTTGAACATTGATTCTTATAAACATACAAACAACTCCAATGTGTCTACCACTTCTATTTCTACTTATGATCTTATTAAATTTACGACTTCATTGTTGAACAGAAGTCATATGAAAAGTTAAACGATGTATATTTTTATGATAATTGAAGCATATCTCCCTTAGCGGCTACATTTGTATGTACATGGCAATGACTTGGAGAAAAAAATCTGATACCTACAAAAATCATTAAAATCATCTCCTAAAATTATTTTAAGGGAGTTGACTTGAAAATTGAGTAGAGATCTTGTTAAAGTGTAACAAACACGTATGGTCATTTTGTTGGAATGCCAGACTAAAAGATAAATCATATTTAAATACTTTAATAAAAATAAAAATTTAATATACAAATCAATTTCAATGACTATTTAAGTCAAATTTAAAAATATTTTATAGTCTGCTAAATATAAGTGATAAATAGTTTCTTCATTAATTAAATACGGTGGCAACACTCTAATATATCATATTTATATTTACATGTGTATGTGTATATGTAAAGAATCTTAAAAAAAGGATATAACTGCTTTAAAGATATTTATGATCAACGCCTCTGGCGTCTGTATTTGTATCTGCTGGATATTTTTTGGGTTTAATATCAAAAGTTCCGCATTGATTGTTTTAAGCATAAATTCTACGCCTGGAATTCGAAGTAAAAGTAAAAATTGTATAACGAAACCGACAAATCAAAATTGATAAAACAAATACTCATGCACATGCCTCTAGTTAAATTCATATCTTTGGGTTTCTTTTTGATTTTCTCCTTTAATTTATTTTTATTTCGTTACCATTAATATAAAATATAGAAATGATTAAGAACAAAATAAATATGAGCAAATAAAAATGAAGGCGTTAATTTTCTGTTATGTTTTTTTTTCTGTATGATAAAAATGAAACACAATAATAATAATGATAATAATTAATGATTGTTTTTTAAAATTTAAGTATTTATTTCCTAATGTATTTTGTTCAATTTTAACATATTAAAAAGGACTCCTGCTGATATTTAATCATGTGTCTATGGCGGATTACCAATTATTTTAGCTTGTAATTCCCTCAAACAAATGCCATTGTTATTTAATAAATTAAATACATAGAAAAAAAGAAAAAATGTTGACACGAAAAGTGCTCATAAATTTGAATTTCACATTTATATATTAAAGATCCTCCCTCCGCTTAACGTTGGTCTAAGTAATATTTGACTTTTCCCAAAATTATAAAACATAAGTCCTTGTTTATCCCAGCTTTGTTTGACCATTTGTCAGTCTATTGTCCAAAAAAGCGTTTATAGTGAAAATATAATTGTGGTCACTAACAGTGCGGTGTAGTCCTTTATGAATTAGCATGTATGTGCGAGTATCTTTACAAGGATACGTTGGTGTTTGCCAAACCATGTGTGAGCATTATTAAATGGGGTAATTTTTCACTATTACTTGTTTTATTTAAATTTACGGCAAAAATGTCATACCACAAGGTAGTTTGTTAAATTTTCTATTTGTTAAAGTTAAATATTATAGAAATAAATGTTAACATCTGTTTCACTTTAGACATTTTCCGTTTGAAATAATACTGATCTTTTGAAAATGACTTGGTAATGTGATTCGTTTTAATTATTTTATTTATTGAAGGTTTAAATAATATTTTTTACGAGTGCATTCATATTATGATAACGTTTTTTCTCAATGTACTTTTTTGTTTCTGGTACAACGGATCTATGTGTTATGTGGTTTTCCACTTTTTTGTTTCTGGTATAACGGATCTATGTGTTACGTAGTTTTCCAGAATGTGGCCTTAACGATTCTACTCAGCTAATATCTGCTACTAGACGTCTAAGAATGAGTTGAATTAAAATTCAGCTCGGATATAGTTTGTTATTCCTAACAATTTTTCGGGGTATTATCTGTTTTTAATTCGGCAGGAATTAGTCCATTATACCAAACAGCTCTTATGAAATCCGCCATTGCCAAAATGGTGCAGTTGGAATGTAATTGGGCGCCGGTGGTTTTTAATCTTGCATCTTACTCAGGGTATTAGGTCTACTTCTAAGTGTGAGTATGGAAGAGTAGATATGTATATTCCTTCGTCTTTCACACCCAATTGCCCCTACGGTATCGTTATTCCCATTATTCAAACTAGTTGTAAAAAAGAAGAACTATATTCATACCTTTCATCTATCTGCTGGTCTTCAGTAGCTTATAACTCTAATCTGCTTTCAGTATTGGAGTATCTTTGGCATTATTGCAGTTCATTTTCTTAATAGTATGATAGAGTAAAGACAGACACGTTTTATTTTTTAAATAAAAATGAATAACAGAATTTAGGTTGCCCTTGTAAGTTTCCTCTATCGCATGGAAGTTAGCAAGGTGTACCAAATTCATCGTTTACGTATGTCCTGTCTTGCTTCTATGGGGAGCAACATTACAAAATACCCATCATTCGAAATTTTCAGTTAAATCTCGTTATTATAAATTGCAACGAAAATGTTTTGAACTCCAATTTTGCTGCCTTATCTAATAGGAATAGCTACAATTCTATACCATTCTATCATAAAGTGTTTTGAGGTGTTGTTCTTTTTATGTTAAATTCATTAACATTTTTCTAATTTTTTGAGATATAAGATGATTTACTAATTAGCCTAAAATATATCTGATGTTTTTGAGACGAATCTTGTAAACAGGAAGGTTACACGTTTCTAACGTTAGCTACTGAATTTACTTTAGATTTTATTGTTTTTCTGTTAATTTCGAAATAGTTTTGGAGAAAAATATAACCTTCACAACATTATTATTGTGCAAAATTTATAAAGATTTATTTTGTTTTACTACAATTCACATCATAAATATTTAGTCATTAATTTGACATTTTATCTTCTCTAATTGATTTATTAATTGTTAATTTATTGTTTTTATATCAATATACCATAAAACAAACGACAAAAAAGTAAACGACAAATTTTTAATTTTTTTGGATTTTATTAAAAAAAATTAAATTAGCATAAAACATACATTGAGAGCCAAAAATAAAAAGAAACAATGAAAGACAACAACTCCTCTTAAATGATTTGGTTCGTGTATAATTCTAAATTTATATTTTATTTTATTTGAATTTTATTCAATACGAGTATTAATATTAAGGCAACAAAATATATTTATTTTGTTTTAATTTCGGAATTTTGTTTGAAAAAATTTATGTTTTTTGATGTTTTCGTCTGACATGTCGTATATATTTCCAATGATTTTTATAGATTTTATTGTAGATATTTTTCTGTTTCAACAATTTTCGTTCATGTTTTATGATAATTAATGTAATTTATTGATTTTTAAACATTTCCTACATGATTTCTGTTTTGTGAAACTATCTTAGCTTTAATAATAAATTTTTTTTGTTTAATTTGTATTTCTTTGTGTATTTTTTTTTAAGATTTAATAAGAGAAATGAAATATTTTCAAAATTTGTATTTAATATGTAGATACATATGTATGCATGTATGTATTTTGTTGGGTTCATTAAATATTTAACTAATAAAATGTTGTTTATGTTGTTTGTTTTTTTTATATATTTTTTATGAAAAGCTTTCTTAATCTGCTTTGCTAATCTTAAAACAATAAAATGCCATCAACTTTTTGACGACAGGTGTTGTTGGGTGTTGTTTTGGTTGTTGCGTTTTTTTCTATATCTTAATTATGATAGCAAAATCTGGTTTATAGCTTTGCCATTTTAGAAAGGTATTGGAAATGAAAAACGAAATATTAGATCTCTATAGAACACAATTATAGATTTAAGATTTGTTTAGTTTTAGCGACATTTTTTGTTTTTTTCTTTTTTTGCTAATTTAAATTTTTGAAAACATATTTTACTTCGTTATTGTTACATGTGAGTAAATAATTTAGGGGCCCTTGTTCTGAAGTACTTACATAAGAGTCTTTAGGTGTTTGTATACAAACATAATACAAACATATGATAATCTGCCACTCTGGATTTTTTTGCACAATCCTTTTGTCTGTTTCCTTGTTTTGGTTGCAAGTTGAGCGTTTGTTATTAGTAAACACTTAACAACTAAATCTAAGTGACATCTTGAAAACTACCAAATAAAAAAAATCATATCCAAATAAATATAATAGAAACTCTTGAGATGCAGAAAAAAAAAAACAAAAAAGCACTTCTTAAAATAAATCTTAAATACAAAAGGCGAAAAAAGTAAAACAGATGAAGAAGAGGATTCTTTTATTTCTTCTAAACTCTTACTAGTGTTACAAAGTGCCTAAAGGATAATCACTTAAAAAATACATTTCCTACACATCCAATAATATATGCATATAAAACACATATGTACATATATACAAAGAAATTTCATATATAAATATACATATGTATATGTATAGTGATGAGTATTAGTGGCTGTTGTTGTTTTCATTTCTTATTCTTTTTTTTGCAAGGATCAAGGATTTGTTTGGATTTGTGAAAATATATGAGACAAATGTTTTTGTATTTATTTACCTAAATTACTGCAAAGCATTGCGAAATTCTTAAGCTTATGTAGGCAAAACAAATCTAAATATTTAAATGCTAAAAGATAAACAAAAAAAAAAGTACAAAAGAAAATGGAAATAATGTTTGCAAATTGCAAGGTGTGTTTTTCTTTTGCTTTAGCCGTAAAAAATTAAGACAGTTTAACTAAAGCTAAAGGCATATACAAATATAAATATATTTAAATATGTATTAACAAATACATATACAAAATTTAGCATTTTAAAGTTTTACTTTTTTGAGAGTATTTGCATTTAGTCCTTTAGTACTAAATGAAAATAAAAATATTTGCTAAATCAGTATGAAAATATTTGCTGAATCAGTGTGAAATCGAATCATTTCTAAATGAAACGTTGGGTAATAATAGGTGACAATGATCAGGAGCGAAGCAAGCATGAACTGGATGGGCTTTGTTACAAAATTTTGGAGTATCTACCAAGAATCCTTGACCATTACATTAATATTTTGTTTCGAGTGATTCAAACATTCTGTAGAACATTCCTTATAGTAAACAATTAAGTTCATGCCATGAAAAAGTAATCAAATGAAATAAGTCCTATTAAGATAGGACTTAAGGACTTTGCCCTTTAAGTTCAATAAGACTCTAGTTTCGTTAAATTAATTATAATAAACATTCTTATGATAACATTTGAATGGAGGATAGGAGAAACAATTTACCGATTCAAATGAAATTTGGGGGATCAAGAGTAGTCATTCCTTACAAAATCACATACTCCTTCTCAAACAATGACGTTCATACTTCTATGTTTTGCTTAAATTTGATATAATTTTGCATATTTTGTATGTTGTTTTATGTCTACATTAAAATCTTAATAAGTATCAGCTACAGCTTTGCTCTCGAAATTGTCGATAAAAAAAAACTTATTTATTTCTTAAAATGAATTAGCACCAAAATCTAGTAATGTGAAAATGCTATAGATAATAAAGTAAACCAATTTTGAAGATTGTTATTGTTAATTCTTCAAGAAATTTATGTTATACAAAATTTCATATACAGAAATTAACTTAAGATTCAGTATTTTTAAGAGAATTAAAAGAGAACTCATTAAAAAATTAAAGAGATTTAAAAATATAACATAAACATCTGTTATTGTCCATACTAAACTAGATTTTGTTACAATAAATTGAGTGATAAATATCAAGAAAAATATAAACACTCAAAGAGAGTTACTTAAGAGAAATTTAAAATCTAAAGAGAGAATAAAAAAATAAGAGAATTGCATAGAATTTCAAAGATACTCGTTTAAAATAATTGAAATGAGTGTGATTGAAAGTTAAGAGAAAAAGTATCTTTACTGTTTTAGATTAATTTTGTTATTTTTTTCGTTCATTTGATGATATTGTACAATATATCTGGATATCTGTTTGAACATAATCTTAATGTTTTGGTTAGTGTATGGAGGTGGCTTAAAATAATTTTTTGTTAACTGATTTGTTGTAGAGTAATTTTTAAGATATTCTATCTGTATACTTGTTTGTTATTAAATGTTTACAACTTAGAAAATCTATAATAACATTTTCAAAAGTGTTCCTTTGTTTTATTTTTGTAATAAAATTTGTTAGTTTAATTGGATTTAATAGAAACAAATATCTAATTATTGTAATAATTTGCTATTTGTATTCTGAATTGTAATTTTTTAGTTTTAAAGAAATAAATTTACAATTAAATATTTAAAAATTATAACCTTTAACATTTTACAATAAACAAATATAAAAAAGCAACGTTTCCTTTGCCATTACGCAGTTAAGTTTTTATATAAAAAATTTTTGTTTGCAGAATTTTGAAGTAATCAATTTGTTAATTGGTACTTATAGTGATCTGGTAATATACATACATATAAGTTTGTTACTCCGTTTGTAATTTCTACAATTTTCATCTGAGACCCCATAAATTATATATATTCTGAATCGTGGGTTCAAAAACAAATCGAAATATGGAACTTCCTGTGTAGATCTGTGTATATAATCCTTAGGGTCGCAAGAATTTTGCTATTTAAACTCGGCGGAATCCATTCATAAATAGTCATAAAAAATCTATAATTTTAATTACTTCCAAAATATTTCGACTCTTTCTATATGTTCTACGGAGTTGGACTCTCCATAAAAAGATAGTATGAATTCTGGAATGGAGAACGCAATCGGTGATTTCCCATTGCATATTTGGAAGCCGTACTCCAAAAAGTTGTATTTTTTCTATAATAATTTTTAAATTTTTGAACTCGGTTCATATTTCTTAGAATTATTGTGAAAAAAACCTCTTAAACTTAAGTGGAGGGTACATAAGATATCTAAAAGTGCCTTTAATATGTTACTTACTTTTGTATTTAGTTTATCGAATATTTTTGTAATATTTGAAATATTTTCTAACAATGTAAACCTTTAAATTACTGTTTTATAAGCTAGACAATCTATTGGTGTCTCGCCAGCCAAACAGTCAACCAACAATTTAAAAATTTTAACTATGTGCTACAAACAAAAAACTATTATACTATATACACATGGTCGGTCAAATGCATTTTTTAGCCAATCATCATATTTTTTAGTTTTATAGTTTTAGATGAGTAAAAAACAAAAAAATGTTCAACTTCATTCTCAGCTTCGACATCAGCAACAATTGAATATAAGCAGCCTCAATTTGTGTTTTTTATTCACAGTTTGTAGGAATAATATTTGCATTTTTTTACTATTTTTAAATTATAATATTATTTTCATATGTGGAAATATGTATATATTTTGTTTTTGCATATAGCCATGCTAGTGTTAACGTGCTTGTTTTCGTTAGCGTCTGTTGCTATTGTGCAATTAAATTTTATTTTAATATTTGTTTGATTAAAATTTATTTTTTATTTATATTTTCCTAAAAAACTAAAAATCCAATTATTTTGTTTGGTTTTTTTTTTTGGTACAACAAGAATAATTTTTGCATGAAATCATGGACAAACGTTTTTAATTTCAACTTTAGTTTAGAAATGCTAATAATCATTATTGGTTTAAATTAATTTAAAAAAGTTACGAAACCATCAACAAATCAATGATATTAAGAAGCGAATTAATTAACAATTTGTAAAATTTAACAAAATGAAACTACTTGCACATTTTCAATTCAAAATTTTCCAGTATTTTCATATCCATGGTATTGAATTTTGAAATCTAGCGACTTCCATTGTATCCAAATTTGACTAGCAACATTGATAGAAACCGTTTCCAAAACTGTACAATTATTTTCAATTCTCTCATAGCTCACAATTTCAATAGGTAGCTGTTTGGGCCAATAGTACTTATCGTAATATTACCCGGAAAAAGTTTGTTTTGTAGATACATAGAAAACTAAAATAAAAACTTAAAACAAATATTGAATGAACACATAAGAATGTAACATATAATAACACACAAATAAGTGATTTAGAGTTAGTCCAATCTGATTGAAGTCTAAAATATAAACGTGTATACATAATTGAATGAATTTCGCACTTAAATTCCCATTCAGGGGGCATTTACATAGGTTAAAATCTATAAAAATTTCGCACTTAAATTCCCATTCAGGGGGCATTTACATAGGTTAAAATCTATAAAAAAAAATTCAAGTTTGATTAAAGCGGCAAATAAGCTTCAAACCTGCTCAGGACTGTGGAAAGATACAAACTTGTATGGGGGCTAGAGGAAATGTTGAACTAGGTACGTCCTTTTTTCCAATAATATGTCAAATTTCATCAAGCTATGTATAAAATTGTGAACTTACCACATAATAAGCGTTTTGGGCTTTATAAGCATCATTAGAGGGCTTTACGAAATATGAACTATTTCTAATAATATTTGATAAAGAAGTCTATAAAGATTATGTGCAATACACCCATATTTAAGTGAGTTATATACATTAAACCTCATTTCGGGCGGTCATTTGCAGAGGGCTATGAATTCTAAATTTCCTATGGATTCTAAATTTCTATACGATATATTTGAGAAAAAATTGTATATGTACAGCAAGTTGATTCCCTAATGATACACAAACGCATAATACCCTATGGTGCTGCAAGATACAAAAATAAACCAAGAAATATAAGAAAAATATTTTTTTTAATAAACACAGTCGTACTTTTTAAGAACATACTATTGAACAAGCTTAATGCAGAGATTCCCAAACAACAACTTCTGGGTTTAATAACAGAAAAATTTATAATTGGAATTGATATCGTAAAGAATCAATTTAAATTAATTAGGAATGGATTTCTTTACTGTTATTTTTGACAGTTTAGAATTGATTATAATTAAGACACATATTTAATTTGATTGTAGTTTGGGAACCACAGTTTTCTTTTATGTTATGTTTACATTACCCAACAACTTGTTATGCTTTGATTAAATTTTTATTTCTGTTTTTATATTTATTTTCATTTTCGTTTTTTTTTTAACTTTTTGTGGCTTGTTTACATATCGAAGATTGATGAAGTTTACTAGTATCTTGTGTTTTTGTTATGTTTCACTACTTAAACAATGTAAGTATATTTAAAATATCAAAATGATTTTGCTTATAAAAATGTTTTCAAAAAAGGCAGAAATATAGCAGCTAATTCTGCTATACGAAACTGCTTCCTAAACTGCAGGATTTTTTGTTGGGCAAAACTTTTTTTTAATAAAATCAATAAATTTGATTTTAAAATCTAAAAAAAGGTTTTGAAATATCTATAGTGGTTTTTTTGGTTATGTAGGGTACACGTAGTGTGGAATTGTAGTCATTAAAATTTGTAGTTCTTCATTTAAATATTATTTTGATTTCTGTTGTTGCTGATGATGTTTTATTATTGTTTGATATCTACTTAACTAATACTTAATTGATTTTAAACATACAAATAATAAATGTTAATTATGTTTATGAAAAATAATGTTATTTTTGTATTATGTTGATTTTCAACATATATTTCATTGTTAGAACATTAATATTTTTCTAAACAAAATTTGTATCAAAATAAATTTAATTGTTTATTAATTATATTCAATTCAATATAATTTATAATATTATATGTTCTCTAACGTAACAACAATTATACCAAATAGGTTTTCGAACTTAAAATTTTCGACTAAAAACGTTTAAAAAACGTGTAATTCCATCTGTAATGTAATGCAATGTACATATGTCCATCTGTTGAAAAAATATTTTATATATTCTTGGTTCTATATGATTTTGCGCTTTCAGATTTAATTGTCCAAAACTATTTTAGTCTTTATTTATTTTTGCAAGATTTATTTTGATCAATGTAATCATCATTTGATTATTTATCACAGTAAAAAAATGTCATTTTGTCATTTTATGATAATTATGAAACAAAAAATAAACTTAAATTTCAAAAACTACACTGAACAATCAACTAAATAAAACAAACATCCATTATACAACAACAAAATTTTATTTTATGGGCTTTTACGAGTGCCTTTGGCACAATGGGTTGGTTTTGGTGAGTGGGGCAAAATTGTACTTAAGAAATAGTTAGTTGTAATGTCTGCTTTGCTGAAAACTATTAAGGGCGGAAATTTTTTCAAAGTAATTAAAGACAATTGAAATCGTTTTGTCTTAAATGTTGTTGAAATGATGTGTTGTAAGACGCTGCCAGTTGCTTACAGAATCACTAAGAATAAAATCATTCAACTTTACAGAATACATTTTAAATCGCTTGTAATGACTTTTAAATGATGACACATTATTACTTAGCAATATTGTTGTTGCAATAAATATTCGTCTGCAAGTTAAATGATGAATAACTCTAAACAGCTACAAGGAGTGTTAAATTTTATTCAAAACTTTTCAAATGTATTCTGACAAAATTATAAATACGTCTTTTAAAAGATTTACCATATAATTGTTTTCTATAATGCCGCTAATTACAGTCTAGAATATTTTTTTCTATTTGCATACAAAATTTGTGAAAAAACATAGTTTCAGAAATTCTCCAAATTTCTGACATTTTATTTCTTATGATATACAGTTTTTGTGCTTTGTTGTCGATTGTTTTAGAATAATGTTGAAAATTATGAATTAAATCCTTGTCTTAACATAGCAATAACATCGACTTTTCTATAGGAAACTGTGTAATTAATTTTTGTTTAATTTATGTGAATTCTTTTGAAATTATTAAATTTTCCTCTTCTGTACGCTAATATCTACTCCAGAAATCTATGTAAGTGTTTAGTTACCAAATTATTGAAAAAGTTTAAAACAAGAAAAAAATATTTAAGAAAATATTCATAATAATGTCTTCATTAAGGGCGCAAAAAAAAAAAAACTTTATTTTCTCAATTGCCTTTGATGATGTTGCTGAGATAGATAGACAGACAGACAGACTCTATTATTTCATTTTGTGCCTTTTAGGTGCTCACATCACTAATCCAAAGCTATTGAATGAATTTTACCTTTCTTTTAATTTTTTTGGTGTTGTTCACTAACTTTGATAAAAGTTTTAAACAAATGAATTGTTATTAATTCTTCAAACATTTTATATTTTGATTTTGTAGAAAAAAGTAAAGGAATTAGTAAAGCAAAGGAAAAAACGAACGAGTAATACAACTGTCTATGAAATGAATTTAATCAAGCGCTAATTTGCTAATGAAGTGCAAAAGATTTTTATTTAGATTTTTTTTAATGAGAGAAATGTAAATATATTTAAATTAAAAATTCTACTTAAATTAAGTTTTTAGTAGTTAAAGTTAGTAATATTGTTATTAACAAAATATTTTAGCTTAGAAAGCGATTAAAATTAAATTGCTATGAACTATTAAATATAACTGTTCTCATTTCTTTAGAGTTTTAAAATAGTAAGATGAATTCAAATCTAAAAAAAATGTGCTTAATATTTTAAATTATTCGCCTTAGAACTGAACTAGAACTAAACTAAAACGGAATTAGAACGGAACTGAACTAGA